>BQNB010008571.1:0-54562 GCA_026074375.1 Tanacetum coccineum | reverse complement strand
AATATCAGCAGTACTAACTAACTTAGTACTGCTGATGCAGAATTCCTTTTTTTTAAACAGCTGAAATGTCTAAGAAAATACGCAGCAAAATGAAAACTAAACCCTAAACTATATCAAGCTATATCTAGATTACTTCTATCTTGAATTTAAGATCCTAAATCCTACTTTTACTCAACTAAAAATGAAACCAAAGGTAGCAGTACTAACTTTTTAGTTAGTACTGCTAGTGTAAAGTATCAGTAGTACTAACTTTGTGTTAGTACTGGTGCCCTTTGCACAACTGTAAACCAAGAGTGCAGGTTTCCTAAGGGAAACTTTGCACTTAGACACACTCAAATAGAGTGTTTAAACAAAGTCCAAGCAAGATCTAAGCCTTGGAGGGCTTAGATCAGAATTTCACAAGTAAAATCAAAGGGAAAAATCCCCTGGTGCTAGAATCAACATAATAAACCATGACTTTTTCAATTTCACAATCTAACTTATAAAAGCTCTTTGCCTAATGATTTTAAATGAAATCTAAGCTGACTTGAACAATTCAAAAACTCACTTTGACTTTGGGAGGTCAAAATAGCTTAAACCAAACACTAATTTAAAACTAAGACATTTATGATTAAGCTACTACTTTGAAATCTAGTAAACAAGTGCTTAATACCAGACAATTAACAGATTAAAACTACTTTAATAAGCATGATTTAACAACTAAATAAGCAATAATCTAAGACTTAAGCTACTTTACTATATTTTTGGTTTTTTAGAGGTTTTTAAGACAATAATATGAAAATCTATGATTTAAACTAAGAGAATTGAAAACAGATAAACAACTAAGATGATTTAGCTAGATAAAACTCAAACAAGCACTTAATAAGCAAAGAGAATAAGCAAATAAGCAGATCTAAATATAGAAAGCAATGATATCATTATTTAAAGCTAGAGGACCAATAAAGGCAGCTACAAGCTCCCTAGCTTATTAGATAAGCTAGGGTAAAGTCCTTGGGATCTCTTCCAATTTAAGATCCCCTTCCAAAAAGCTCATATCCAATAGAATCCATTATAAATGTAAGTTAAACTGATTTAAGGTTTAAGTAAGATTAATTCTGAATTAAAATAAGCTCTATTTCAGCTTATAGACTGAAAGAGCTTAAATGAGCTTATTAGCTTATTGAGACAATTTTGGCTTATTAAGAGAGCTTTTGAGTAAAAAGAAAAGAGAGCTTATAAATGACTTAAACTAAATTTCATTAATGAAAGTTACTGATTACATTACTTGAAAAGGAGATTACAAAACATTTTAAGGAAAATTACATTTAAGAAAAATACGAAATTTAAGCTAGACTAAAAATTACTAAAAACCTAGATATCGTGTGTGTGAGAAGTGAGGCCTATTTATAGGTCCTGAAAGAAGCTTCTAGGATCTCTTGCCCTGCTCTCCAAACTTTCAATCTCAACCAATCATTTCTTCAATCATTTGAGCTTCTATTGTGGCCGTTGGATTGATTTGTGGACACCTGAAGATTGCCAGCGTGTCATTCCATTGATGTGACGTTTGTGCTTCTTTTGTGAGTAGTTTAGCACAAAAACCCACTTAAATTTGTGCTTTCACCATTGTTGACGTGGCCTTTGATTGGGAGAGGTTAAGTAATCCTTTGATAAAGACTGATTTGTCCCTTCATTTGTGTTAGTGAGCTACCTTGAATTGACTAAAGCACCCTTTAATTTGGAAAACCCCTTTGATTTACCTGCTTGGTGAAACGGGGGAGACGGGTGAATAGTAAAAAGGGTTGGCGCCCAAATTGTGACAGTTAAAACTGTTAGACTTTGGAATAATAGCACAAATGGTCCTTGTGATCTTTCTCCCCTTTTCGAGTTATAAATGACTTTCGAAAAGTGCAAGTTTGGTCCTTGGAGTTGTTATAAAAGGACATGGGCTAGGGTTTTGGGTTTTGTTGACTTTTATTGACCATCTTTGACTGACTTTGATTTTTCTTGGCTGATTTTGACTGAGGCTTGGCTTTTCTGGCTTCGGCTTTGAATCTTTGACTGACTTTTTGAACTCTTCTGATTCTCGTGTCCGTGCTTGCCCGATTTTTGACTGTTTTCTTGCAATTTGTGACTTATCCATACCTTCACACACAAAACACAAATACAAGCATATTTTTGCCATTTTTGGTCTGTTTTTGGGTTTATTTGGGTTATTTTAGGTATAGACGGATATGTGTATAGTCTATCACTTATCAGTTGTTTAATAACTGGGCCCTAAACAGGCGTTGGTTGCAAGGCCAGTTGAGAGTTTTAACATCTTAGAAAAATAATGAGTTAATTCAGCTTTATATCATTTGATGGTCAGAACTTTTTGGAAATAGTAAAGTATTCTAGTCTTGATAACTTCAGAGTTAGAATTAATTCTAGTCTCGATACTCAATGTTAGAATAAAATAAAAGCCTTAATAATCTATGGCCTACTGGCTATCATTTATCTTTTATAAATTTTGCATCACGGGGTCGTTATCTGGTTCGAAAGTGGGTCGAAAAGTAGGGGTGTACTCGCAACATGTTTAATTATGAAAATCAAGGTTTATATGTTAGGTCTGATCACTCGCCACATATTTTCCCTAAACCGCCATATTCACATGTAATTTACGAATTCGTTTCTAAACGAAAATGACTAATTCTTTTTCCTATCTAGAGATGGTACATTAGGCTACAAATAACAACTCTTAGTTCGTTTTTAATATTAGGTAATTGTGTCGTAAAAACGTGAGCAAAATGCCTCGCTGACAGCTTTTAAAATAGTGGAAAAATAATGACAGTTTTCGTGTAACTTTAGAACCTCCTAACTTCTTCGTTACTAGACAAAAACTAATGATTCCAGGGGAAAAACTACCATTACATGTCCTATTTATGAAAATGCATAAGGCTCGATTCTATACTCAACTCCTAGTGGTCGAATGGTGCACTCTAACTTACTATGTGGGTTGTGTTTATAACAACATACCTAAGCGTTTTCTTTTATCTAACCAACGAGTCTAATGCTACCATGACTGATATTCTAAACTTATTGCCCTCGTATGATCATAGCCCATGTTTCATTAGTCACTTACATGTTTTATGGGGTTTTGCTGGTTTATTCAAAATACATCAGAAGGTAGCAAAAAGGTGTTTTGTTTTTAACAGATTTCAAGCACACAACTATGGACATAATAATGCATATCGTAGATAAATAACAAGAAGTGATTTGCTCATAAAAACATAGGGACGAATGTGCAATGGCTGGACCCAACGAAGATGATGAATGCTCAAACCCTTTACTCCTCACATATACAAAAAAAACCGAACACCCAACCAAATAGTTATCCGCGACTGCTTGAACTCCTGGTGACCACGAAACGATTGCTTGCTTGCTGCCTTGATATGGACGACTTAACAGGGAACGAAACACCAAAGAAACCTAGTTAGGGTTTCTTGGAGTTTTAGGGTTATGAAGAATATGATGGCGCAAGGTTTGTGGGTTGTAGGTGTGTCAAAACTGTCAAGAATAAAAGAACAAGAGAATCAAAGTGATAGAATGAAGTATGAATCTGGTGGAGTGATCTTTTATGTGTTTTTCTGCTTCTGAGTTTGTAAGGGTAGCAGGTGAGGTCTTTTTATACTCAAATAGAAGTGCATGCATAGTGTTTTATTTAAGAGTCACGTTTTCTTGTTAATCCATACATGGCAAAGTATTTTTAGGGTCTACCATGGTCAAGGTATAGTGTTAAAAAGGTGAATACTATTTGTGTTTTATGGGAAGCAGAATTTGGAAAAGAGCAGCTATAGCATTCACGTGGGATTAGGGTTCACAAAAAGGGGTAATAGGCTTTATCCTATGGGTACTTGTGTTATATTAAGATGGGATTTTGTATAATCTAAATTCGAGTTGATAGTTTACTGAATTGTGGTGTTGAAAGGAATATGCACACGAGTTTTTCCTCTAGTTTTAGGAAGTTATCTAAGTTGTTAGTATTAGGTTTATGGTTTATGAAATTTTATTATGTGTAACATTTTAAACAAGTGAAGAAATATACAACTTGCTTGTTTACTCTTTAAGGTTAAACGCAAGATGGTGGTGAAGAGATAAGGATGACATAAACTCGATTTTGGTTAGTTAAGTCATAGAAAAATGTTAACTAAAGTCTTTAGTTTAAATGTAGCCTTATTCACGTTATATAAAAAATCCTAAGTTAAACTTTTACTCATTAGGGTTTAACTTGACAATTTAAATAAAGAAAGGTATGCGCGCAAAACTCTATAAATAAGGATAAATAGAATAATCGAAATCAAAATGAGACCTGAAAACACGGGGTGTTATAGTCTTCCCCCGTTAAATGAGTCTTGTCCTCAAGGCTTAAGACGCGGCACTTGACGACGGTGCGGTCTTGGTGAAGAGATGTGGATACTTCTACCTAAATTGGTCCTCATGTTCCCAAGTAAACTCAGGACCCCGCTTAGAGTTCCATCTCACCTTAATGATGGGAATACGACTTCTCTTCAATTGTTTAATTTCACGGTCCATGACATCTACTGGTTCTTCCACAAAATGGAATTTTTCATCAACATGTAGTTCTTCCAACAGAATCACAAGTGATTTATCGGACAAACACTTCTTCAGATTTGACACGTGGAATGTGTTATGAACTCGGCTTAATTGTTGTGGTAGCTCAAGTTTATAGGCAACCATTTCGACTCTCTCGATCACCTTGAAAGGACTGACATACCTGGGGTTTAACTTCCCCCGTTTGCCAAAACGCACAACTCCTTTCCAAGGTGAAACCTTTAGCATGACCTTGTCACCAACTTGAAATACCATTGGTTTACGTCTAATGTTTGCATAGCTCTTCTGTCGGTCACGAGGGGCTTGGATTCTATTTTTGATTTGGACGATCTTCTCGGTGGTTTCATGAATTATTGCAGGACCAATAAGCTGAGCATCTCCAACTTCTGCCCAACATACGGGTGATCGACACTTTCGTCTATACAAAGCCTCGAAGGGTGCAACCTTTATGCTAGTACGGTAACTGTTGTTGTAAGAGAACTCCACTAATGGTAAATGTATATCCCAACTCTTTCCAAAGTCTAACACGCAAGCGCGTAACATGTCTTCCAAGGTTTGGATAGTTCTTTCACTTTGACTGTCAATTTTAGGATGATAAGCCGCACTCATGTCCAATCGAGTTCCCAAAGCCTTATGAAGTGCTTGCCAGAATAATGAAGTAAATCTACCATCACGATCGGAGATAATAGATACAGGCACACCATGTCAGGTGACTACTTCCTTCATGTAAAGCTTCATTAACTTCTCCATGGGATCATGTTCCCTCATTGGTAGAAAGTGAGCAGATTTTGTAAGACGATCAACGATTACCCAAATGGTGTCATAACCGTTTGTCGTCTTAGGGAGTTTAGTGATGAAATCCATGGTGATTTTCTCCCACTTCCATTCTAGAATCTCCGGTTGGACTAGTAAGCCGGAAAGCTTTTGATGTTCTGTCTTGAATTTAGCACAAGTTAGACATTTGCTAACATAAGTGGTAATGTTCGCCTTCATGTTAGGCCACCAATACAACTGCTTCAAGTCTTGGTACATCTTATCTGAACCTGAATGAATAGAATATTTTGACTTATGAGACTCGTGCATGACCAGAGTCCTTAAGTCTCCATAACACGGTAACCAACTCATGTTGTTTAAACATAAGGTTCCGTCCACACGGGGTTTCAATCTTTCCTTTCTAAGGTCTTGTCGGAGCATACATCCAACATCTTCAGCAGTGAGGTTTTCAAGTTTTAATGCTTCGATTTGAGCTTCTAGGATTTGTTTAGGAAGATTCAAACCAATAGTCATTACTAAGGCTCGAACCCTTAAAGGTTTAACCCTTTCTTTTCTGCTCAATGCATCAGCAACTACGTCCGCCTTCCTTGGGTGGTAGCGGATGTCGTAATCGTAATTGCTAAGAAGCTCAAACCATCTTCGTTGTCTCATGTTCAACTCTTTTTGATCAAGGATATGTTGTAAGCTCTTGTGGTCAGTAAATACGGTGCATCTCATTCCGTATAAGTAATGTCTCTACATCTTAAGGGCGAATACCACAACTCCAAGTTCCAGATCATGAGTTGTGTAATTTTTCTCATGGATTTTCAGTTGTCGATAGGCATAGGCTATAACCTTCTTGTTTTGCATAAGCACATCACCCAATCCCTTATGCAAAGCATCGCAATAAACAATAAAGTTTTCTGATCCTTTAGGAAAGGCCAGAATAGGTGCGCTACATAGCTTCTGCTTGATCAACTGAAATGCAGCTTCCTCCTTTTCTCCCCAGTCAAATTTCACATTTTTCTGAGTCAACTTAGTCATTGACTTAGCGATCTTAGAAAATCCTTCAATGAATCTTTTGTAATAACCGGCGAGTCCTAAAAATTGGCGGATCTCTGTTGCACTTTTAGGAGACGCCCAATCTTTAATTGACTTGATCTTTGCAGGATCTACATGGATGCCTTTTCTATCAATCACATGTCCGAGAAACTATACTTTTGGAATCTAAAATCCACACTTGGAGAATTTTGCGTACAACTCCTCCTTCTTATGTAGTTCCAATATTAGCTTGTGATGTTCTTCATGCTCTTCCTTGTTCTTTGAATAAATTAATATGTCGTCGATAAAGACAATCACAAACTTATCCAAGTATGGTTTGCACACTCTATTCATGAGGTCCATGAATACAGCGGGTGCGTTTGTTAACCCAAAAGGCATCACTTGGAATTCATAATGGCCATAACGCGTCCGAAATGCGGTCTTTAGAATATCTTCCTTGCGAACTCTCAACTGGTGGTAACCTGATCGTAAATCAATCTTCGAGTAGACATTCGACCCTTTAAGTTAGTCGAACAAGTCATCAATTCTTAGAAGTGGATAACGGTTCATCACCGTTAGCTTGTTCAGTTCCCAATAATCGATGCACATACGGAACGATCCGTCTTTCTTCTTGACAAACAAGACCGGGGCTCCCCAAGGTGAAGAGTTGGGTGTTATAAATCCCTTGTCGGATAGTTCTTTAAGTTGTTCCGCCAGTTCTTTCATTTTTGATAGTGCCAATCGATAAGGCGCCCGTACTACAGGTGCAACACCTAGTACCAAATCAATTTGGAATTCTACTTGTCGAGCTGGTGGAATACCCGACAAGTCTTCAGGAAAAATTTCAAGAAAGTCTCTGACGATCGGCACGTCCTCAAGTCGCTTCTCCTCCGACTTGTCATTGGCTTCCTTCGTAGTAATGTGTGCCAAAAATACATCTTATCCCTTTGACAAATACTCTTGTGCTTTAGTGCACGAAATGATATTTAGTCGGGATTCCTTCCTTGGATTGCTTCTATCACATTGAAAAATTAACGTTTCTTTTTCGAAAGGAACACGTATAATTTTCTCGTCGCAAATGATCACCCAATGATACTTTGTTAGCCAATCCATCCCAACAATGATGTCAAAACTGCCGAGTGGGACAGGCATCAAGTCGATGATGAGAGGATGATTCATGAAGTTTAGAGTACAACCTCGAATTATGGTATTAACTCCTATGATTTTCCCATCGGCTAATTCCACGTCATAATGATTTTCTAACGTAGTGGGGGTAATGTTAATTGATGCACTAAAGGTATTAGATACAAAGCTCCTATCCGCACCAGTATCAAACAAAATTGTAGCATATCAGTCATTGAGAAGAAACGTACCCGTGATGACGTTAGAGTCTGGGCTAGCATCTCTTCCTCCCAAAGCATAAGCTCTTCCTTGAGTTATGCGATTCCCGTTGCCATTTCCATGGTTCTTTAGTTTTGGACAATCCCTCCTCATATGCCTGGTGTTAACACATTCATAGCATGCCCCCGCCTTTTGATTCTTATTGTTGTTGTTGTTATTGTTGTTGGTGTTGACCCGGCAATCAGTGGTAGCATGACCATGCCTCTTACATTTTCCACACTTGGATGCACATTGTCCAGTGTGATGGTAATTGCACTTGGTGCACAAAGGTAAGTCCCCAGTATAGACCTTCTTTTCACCAGGGCCAACAGTGTATTCCCTAGCTACATTTTGCTTCTTGTAGGGTTGTTGTTGGTGATGGTTTCTTGACGAATCATCAGCCTTCCTCTTGTTTTCATTCTGCCTTTTCGCATAAGTACGGAGCTTCCGATCCATCAAGTCGTTGGCCAACTCGATAGCAAAATCCAGAGTCTTAGGTCTTGCAGACATGACATTTCCATGAATGTTATCGGGAAGTCCATCGATATACTTGTCAATCTTTGCGGTTTTATCAGCAAGAAATCTGGTGCACATCAAGGCTAGTTCTTGGAAACGCTGAGTATAAGCGGCAACATCGTTTCCCCTGACCTTAAGACCCACAGTTTAATTTTGAGTTTCTTAATTTCACCATTTGGACAATATTTATTCGTCAATTTCTTTTTGAAAGTCCCCCAAGTCATAGCATAGGCAGCATCATGACCTAAGGTTCTCACATGACCATTCCACCAAGTTAGTACGACACCTAGCAGAGTGTAAGTAGCAAACTTCACTTGATTTTCAATGGCACAACCGCTAATGTGGAATACTGATTCCATCTTTTCGAGCCAGTGAAACAAGCCAACAACGCCTTCAGTTCCCTTGAAGTTCAAGGGTTGGCATTTCATGAAGTCGAGGTAGGAACAGACACGTGCAGGTTGCACAGGCCTTCTGATTCCTCCTCCTAAACTTTGGCTTCCGTCATCCTGAGTATAGTTTCTTTGGATTACTCGATCGATCATAGCTTGAATGGATTCTTGAGTCATGGCATCGTTTGTTCCTTGTCTTGTTATAGGCATGATTCTAATAATCATAAGAATACAATGTACATGAGATATAATCACAATGTCGATACAAATGGATATGATAATAATAACTACACCACAACACTATGGAAAATGAATAAAATAAGATCAACCATAACATCATACATCAACATTTCATAACATAATATCGAATCATACATGATTTGTTTGGATACAAAATGACCATAAATGATCTTAGTATAGAAAATGAAAATACGTCCTAGAGTCTATTAGCTGGGAATTACCCATAAAGCTTAATAGACTATACAAGATATCTAGAAATAAAAAGTACAACTAACAGATACTACCGGCGTCCTCCACAGTATCAATCCGACCTCTAGCCTCTAGCACCTGGGTACACATGATCTGTCTGATTGCATCATCCTCAGCTCTCTGGCGCTGCCACTCCATACGACTCATGTGAGTCTCCAATGTCTCAAGCCACGCCAATAATGCCCTGTTCCGAGCCTCGAAACTAAGGTAAGCCTGGCGTACCTCATGCAACTCTGTCTCGTAAGCAGTCCTCTGACATCTCACTACATCAATCTCGAGTCTAATGTCTCTGCGGTCAGTCCGAGCGTCAAGAAGCTATGTGTAGAAATCCTCACTCTCCTTCCTGCGAACCTGTGCCTGGTAGCTGACCCTCAAGTTAACTTCCTCAATGGAAGTCATCATCCTATGCTCAGAAGCCTGTAAAGCTCTAACATAACCAACATCCTCTACTCTGTCAGCATCTCTAGCAATAGTCCGAGCATCATGACCAAGACTACGAATCAAACCCTGTCCGGCCTCAACAGCATCAACACAATCATACTGACCTCTAGGTGCTCTAGCAGTAGCAGTAGAACTCTCTGCTACATCACACCTAGGTGGGGGAGCAGTAAGTATAAATCTCCTCCGAGGTGGCATGTCCTCCTCGGGGATGTCATCTCTCATATGGATCATGGCTGCCCTATGACCCAATGGTGCCTGATCATAGGTAGGGTTAGTGGGTGGTATCAGTGTGGCAGCATGCTCAGCAATGCGTGCCTCCATGGATGCTGACATAGGTGGCTCAAGTCGGACAGTCTTCTATGCCCTACAAAGATATGTCTGAGAAAAAGGGACCCTATTCTGAGGTGGTCTAGGTATAGGTGCAGACTCATCAGTCTCAAATGCCTCTGTATCCCTAGCTGAGGGAACAGGGTCAACAACAGGTACCGCAGAAGAGTCAACCAAAGCTGGGTGCTCCTCCTCCTCCTTGTCCTCAGTGGGCTCCTCATTCTCATCATCTGTATCATCATCATCGTCTTCATCCTCAGGCTTACGTTCCTCACTAGGATCCTCCTCGGGATCCTCCTCGGAATCCTCATCATCATCCTCCTCCCCATCCTCGGGCTCATCTAGATAATCAATAGAATCTGCATCAGTATCCTCCTCCATCGAATCCGAGTCAGCAAAGTATCCAGGTGACTCAGCGGTCGGTGAAGCAGCATCAACATAAGGCTGATCCTCGATCTGAATGTCATCATCTGATGGTGCATGGTACTCCGGGTGCTCTGGCTCCAGAACATATATTGGTACATGCTCATCCAACTGCATAGGATCAGGTACATAGGCAGGTGACAGTGGGCGTGCTTACCCTTGTTGGGCGACCTCCTCGTACGGGTCCATCTCCGGAATCTGACTGGCATTCTCGAGTGGGATACCTCATGATGGTGGTCCATTTGAATCGGAAGATACGGACGTATAGGTAACAGCGGACGATGTGTTGTCTGAAGACATGGCAAATCTATAACCATAATATAAACTTGTATAAGTATATTATATAAGACCATCGGTAACATACGTAATAAAATATTAACACGTATATAACCTATGTAAGCACTTAGTATAATCGAGTAATGCTAAGATGGTGCATGACATGTAAGCATGTATACTAAATACAAATAAGTAATGTATGTATGTCCTTTTTAAAACTTTTGGATGACACAATGTTTGAAAATGGTTATAGATCAAGTAAAAATGTTTGACCTGGTTTTCTATAACCATGGCTCTGATACCAATCTGTAACACCCCCAAAATAGGCCACAGCGGAATATGATGTTCCGGGGGTATTACTTCATAGATCAATAGCACAAGATATGAGAACGACCATTACAAGGGTCGTTTAAAAACTAATACATTTGATTTCAGGATTAGAATCCTCTAAAGTTGAGTCAAACATGATACATCATGTTCACCAATCACAAATAAGTTAAATGTATAAAACATTTATTTTTAATAAAAATCAAGGGCCCACTTATTTATTTACACTCACAACAAACTTAACATGATGTATCATGTTTGACCACAACTTGAGAGGATCTTTTTCCTTGATTTCATAAGTGGTTCATTACAAAAGCTCATGGGCTTAACTTGTTTAACTTGAAAAAGTAAAGATTTTACAACATAACAATATCCCAAAATGTAATGAATTCAAATCTTTATGATAATGTGACTTCAAATGACGACCGTCCAATGTATCCGTGACTTGTACCTTATTGACCTGAGAAAACATGTTTAAACTGTCAACAATAATGTTGGTGAATTTATAGGTTTATAAATTTAATGAAGCGGATAGCAAGATTTTCCTGTAATAAAGCAACGAATACAATATCACAAAAATGTATTACGAAATGCTCTAAGTTCATGACACCGAAGCTAAACAATGTATGTATATCAAATACATATAAATGACTTTGCCCAATGTAGATGTTCAACCCGTAACATCTATGATTCCAAATGGTATACATTCGTCATTTCCGGCCAACCGGTAAACTAGCAAGTGCTACTTGCCCGAACGGGGATGTTAATACCAAATAGATCTATTCATAACATTCACGCTTACATATTGCAATTAACAATTACATCTATGCAATTAATAGTTCATGATGATGGGCATAGTGGGTTATAGCTACTTAGGCAAACTCGTAATATTTGAATTTAAAATGTACTTGCATCCAGTTTGTAAAACAAACATGATCTCATCCCTGAGATTTGATAAATGATTGAAAAGGTATAAAAGATAGGGACTATAAACTCACATCAAGTAATGATAACGTAGAAGCAAGGTAGTGGCACAAAGAACGATGCAAAAGACTTTATCCGCAACCTATGAATAAATAATACATATTCACTAAACGGAATAATAATAGTATAAATACTTGCAATCTTGTCCCTAGTGTGTGCTTGAACTTTATTTAAAATAATAACGTGTGGAAACAATTTCTTGTTTTTAAAATAATCAACTTTATTGGGTCAACACGGCTAAAATATAAGTATATAATTTACGACTTCGGACCTTTAAGAAACTAGGTCATTCATACTTTAAAATGTTAGTTTAGATCGGCCTTTGGTTTGGTCTCTAAGTGCGTTAAATAATTAGATGAAACATTGACGTTTTCTATTGGAGTTTAGCGTATATATTACTAAGTTTTAACATGAGTCATCTTAGAGTTTTATAATTAAATTACAGGTTCATTAGTTGACGATATTGAAAAGTAAAAGCATATTTGAAATCTCATCTGGGTCGTCTACAATGTTCGTCTTTTAAGTTTTGTCTAAAAATGTTGTTTAATGTGTTTAAAACTAGGCTAAACATGCGTTGGTTGCAAGTCAGTTTTACACTTAGAAAAATAATGAGTTATTTCAGCTTATATCATTTGCGTGGTCAGACTTTTAAAGTCAGTTCTAGTCTCGATACTCAACGTTAGAATAAAATAAAAGTACCTTAATAATCTATGGCCTGCTGGCTATCATTTATCTTTTATAAATTTTGCATGACGGGGTCATTATTTGGTTCGAAAGTGGGTCGAAAAGTAGGGGTGTACTCGCAACATGTTTAATTCTGAAAATCAAGGTTTATATGTCAGGTCTGATCACTCGCCACATATTTCCCCCAAACTGCCATATTCACAAGCAATTTACGAATTCGTTTCTAAACGAAAATGACTAATTCTTTTTCCTATCTAGAGATGGTACATTAGGCTACAAATAACAGCTCTTAGTTCGTTTTTAATATTAGGTAATTGTGTCGTAAAAACGTGAGCAAAATGCCTCGCAGACAGCTTTTAAAATAGTGGAAAAATAATGACAGTTTTCGTGTAACTTTAGAACCTCCTAACTTCTTCGTTACTAGACGAAAACTAGTGATTATAGGGGCAAAACTACCATTACATGTCCTATTTACGAAAATGCATAAGGCTCAATTGTATACTCAACTCCTAGTGGTCGAATGGTGCACTCTAACTTACTATGTGGGATGTGTTTATAACAACATACATATGTGTTTTCTTTTATCTTACCAACGAGTCCAATGCTACCATGACTGATATTCTAAACTTATTACCCTCGTATGATCATAGCCCATTTTCATTAGTCACTTACATGTTTTATGGGGTTTTGCTAGTTTATTTGAAATACATCAAAAGATAGCAAAAAGGTGTTTTGTTTTAAACAGATTTCAAGCACACAACTATGGACATAATAATGCATATCGTAGATAAATAACATGAAGAGATTTGGTCACAGAAACGTAGGGACGAATGTGAAACGGATGGACCCAATAAAGATGATGAATGCTCAAACCCTTTACTCCTCACGTATATAAAAAAAACCAAACACCCAACCAAATAGTTATCCGCGACTGCTTGAACTCCTGGTGACCACGAAACGATTGCTTGCTTGCTGCCTTGATATGGACGACTTAACAGGGAACGAAACACCAAAGAATCTTAGTTAGGGTTTCTTGGAGTTTTAGGGTTATAGAGAATATAGAGGCGCAAGGTTTGTGGGTTGTTGGTGTGTCGAAACTATCAAGAATAAAAGAACAAGAGAATCAAAGTGATAGAATGAAGTATGAATCTAGTGGAGTGATCGTTTATGTATTTTTTTCATTTATGAGTTTGTAAGGGTAGCAGGTGAGGTCTTTTTATACTCAAATAGAAGTGCATGCATAATGTTCCATTTAAGAGTCATGTTTTCTTGTTAATCCATACATGGCAAAGTATTTTTGGGGTCTAACATGGTCAAGGTATAGTGTTAAAAAGGTGAATATTGTTTGTGTTTTATGGGAAGCAGAATTTGGAAAAGAGAAGCTATAGCATTCACGTGGGATTGGGGTTTATAAAAAGGGGTAATAGGCTTTATCCTATGGGTACTTGTGTTATATTAAGATGGGATTTTGTATAATCTAAATTCAAGTTTATAGTTTACTGAATTGTGGTGTTGAAAGGAATATGCACATGAGTTTTTCCTCTAGTTTTAGGAAGTTATCTTAGTTGTTAGTATTAGGTTTATGGTTTATAAAATTTTATTGTGTGTAACATTTTAAACAAGTGAAGAAATATACAACTTGCTTGTTTACTCTTTAAGGTTAAACGCTAGATGGTGGTGAAGAGATAAGGATGACATAAACTCGATTTTTGGTTAGTTAAGTCGTAGAAAAATGTTAACTAAAGTCTTTAGTTTAAATGTAGCCTTATTCACGTTAAATAAAAAAATCCTAAGTTAAACTTTTACTCATTAGGGTTTAACTAGATGATTTAAATAAGGAAAGGTATGCGCGCAAAACTTTATAAATAAGGATAAATAGAATAATCGAAATCGAAATGAGACCTAAAAACACGGGGTGTTATAGAAGTTATGTTTTCCTTCCTATCTAACATGGAACCAATCTTTGTACTCTTGGATCCACTACTCACACCTTTCCATTCTTGTATTCATCTAGTCTAATTTCAAGCGGCTTGTTTTCATTCTTACCGACAAATTTAGCTATCTCTATTGTTGTACTGAACTTCTTGGTGCTACAATTCTTAAAAACTATTATAGATTTTGATGAGGTATGGATAGAGAACGACTAGTCTTTCTTTTCTCGGTATATACTTGAAGTTCTCTAAAACATTATAACTCGGTAAATTTCCTTACCTACCCCTGAATTAATTTAGCTCGTTTCTTCAAGTTTAGAAAATCTTTGTCAAAGCTTATTCATGTAACCTTGTGGACAAAACTTTCCCCATTGCCATTATCAATTTTTATCAAGACAACTCACTTACTTTGACAGTTTCCCTGACCTTCTCTACTAATCTTACAAATCTAAGCAGTAGATACCTATTTTTTATCAACCCTAAAATGGAGCCAATTCTTCAAAAATGTTGAGCTTTTTAAAAAATCTTAACTTAATGGCATGATAGTTCTTGTTTGATGAGTTATGAAATTAAGTTAGATTCAAGTTGTTTCTTAGCTTAAGGTTTTTGATGAATTTGCTCAAGGACGGGAAGGCTTACTCCATCCCAATTGTAATCACTCAATAGTTAAAACTTTTAGTGGTATTCACCATTGTAGCATAGGTTGTTGCCACAACTCTTGAGTCCGAGTTTGATCTTTAGTTCTTTCGTCATAACTTTATCTTTCATCAGTTTATTTATTCAAGTGTTACTTTATTCCATTAAGAGCAGCTGGAATGGTTTGTTTCAAATATAGTTGGTAATATCGCTTACACTATTCTAATAATTACATCAGTAGAATTTCTCTAATGAGAATACTCAGTGCCTCCCTTAGACTTAGAGCCTTGACCTTTTTCCACTACCTTTTCTCTATCGACCTCTCGTTGGGATGAGATTTGTGCAAGCTTAAAGAATCACTTGCAGAATAGGACATTCTTCCCTTATTGGAACACTCTTAAGATTTTAGTGGTTAAGAGGTGTTGAGCCTCAAGAAATGCATGATTATCATCTCTCATGAAGTTTAGTTTTATTATTGATTTCATCTTGTGGAAGAACCAAGCGAAATCCTCATTAAGAATGTTAAGCATCTTAGACATAGTAATATTTCGATTATAAAAGTTCGTTTAAAACTTAAACAATAGATGTGAGAATACTAAAGAACACACTGATTATATAAAGCACAAACATTTTCAACTTCTTGGTGAGAATAGAACTCAAAATAGACGACGATTTATACTTTGTTTAAGAGCCCTTGGAAATCATAGAGTATAAGATCAAAATATTAAAGCAAGATTGAATTTCCATCGTTAAGGTTCATTGTAATTTTTGATGAGGTTCTGAATTTACATGGGAGCGCGAGGACGAAATCAAACACAAGTATCTACACCTTTTCGTGTTGCTTTTTATATAGAGAGAACGAGTATAATTTCAAGACGAAATTCCTTTTAACGGGGAGATAATGTGACAACCGTCTGAACTCATGGCAGTGACCGATAATAATTAATAATGTGTTAGGAACAAGAAAAGTCTCAGTCACTTCCAATATTAACTAGTCAAAGCCCGTAGTTAGTCAATGTTTTGCTTATAAGCTAATATGACCCAAAGGCCCATGGAAAGCCTTACAAGGCCCATGGCCAGCCACAATTAGAGTATAAATACCCTCTCCATGCCTTGGAGAGGGTGTTGGTTGGTTGGTTGGTTGGTTGTATTCTCATTTTCACCTTAATGCATTTCATGTTCTTTACTTTCTCTCATTAGAAAATACATCATTCCTTCTACACTTTCTCTCTCTAGTTCTTGGTTCATATATTAAAGATTACTTGTATTCTACAATTGGTATCAAGATCTATGGAGTGAATTGTTTAGTTTTGTGTTTGTTTTCTTTTTGGTTCGATGGTTTTTCCTTTTACTTCGTACGTATATTTCTTCTTTTTCTTTTGTTTTCGAAGCTTAGTCATACACTAAAGGATCATTTACTTAGGTAAAGTTGATCTAGTATCTTTGGATATAGGTGTATTTGCTTTGGACCAAAGAAAAACTCATTTTTGTTCATCTTTTGTTTTCAAAAAACCTTAAAAAGTACAAATCTTGATTTTGAAAATTTCGGCTTAAAAACCATAAAGTTGTCATTTTTAAGGTACCTATAGGTTTAAGAATACTAGTTGTACAAGAAATTTTGGGAAAAAACAATCAAAAAGGTATCTTTTTGTGTTTTAAAGATTTTGAGTTTCGTCCGTGTGTTGCACGAATTTGCAGTTTTTAGTTGTATCCGAATTCGCAACTCCAGTGGTACCCAAATTTGCAATTTTGTGCTGTACCCGAATTGGCAATTTAGTGTTACCCGAATTTGCAATTTAGTGTTACCTGAATTCGCAGTTTTGCTTAATCATTCAAATTCACAGTTTTGCTTAAGTATCCGAATTGGCAATTTAGTGTTACCCGAATTCGCAGTTTTACTTAAGTACCCGAATTGGCAATTTAGTGTTACCCGAATTCGCAGTTTTGCTTAAGTACCCGAATTGGCAATTTTCAGCAACACCCGAATTCGTAGTTTTCTTAGTATCACCCAAATTGGAAATTTTCAGTAACACTCGAATTGGCAGTTTTCTTAGTATCACCCGAATTGACAATTTTCAGTGACACCCGAATTCGCAATTGGCTTAATCAACTGAATTTGCAACTTTAAATTAAAACTCAAATTATTTAATCAAAATTATACGGTTTATTTCTTTGACTTGTAAAATCCCGTGAAACACCAATTGTTTTCCCGGTTTTGTCAAGAATTGTAAAATCCCATGTAGTTTCAAGACTTAAAACACACAAAAGACAACACCCTCAAACACAATTACTTTCTATCACCGCTCGATCAAACAATAATCTTTTAACATACAACCTTTCTCAATGACGACTCTTGCTGATAAAGCGATTCTTTCGGGTGCTGACTTTCGTCCACCCATGTTGGAAAAAGATATGTACGATTCTTGGAAAAGCATAATGGAGCTATACATGATGAATAGACAACATGGACGGATGATTCTTGAATCCGTTAAGAATGGTCCACTCATTTGGCCTTCAATTGAGGAAAATGGAGTGACTAGACCAAAGAAATATTCTGAGTTATCTGCTACGGAGGCAATTCAAGCTGATTGTGATATCAAGGAAACAAATATCATTCTCTAAGGATTACCACCAGAGGTCTATGCATTGGTTAGCAACCATAAAGTCACCAAGGAACATTGGGAAAGAATTCAACTTCTCATGCAAGGAACTTCATTGACGAAACAGGAAAGAGAGTGTAAGCTTTATGATGAATTTGATAAGTTTGCTTATAAGAAGGGGGAAACAGTGCGTGATTTCTACTTGAGATTTTCATTGCTACTCAATGACATGAACATCTACAATATGAAACTGGGACAATTTCAAGTGAACACCAAGTTCTTGAATACTCTTCCTCCCGAGTGGAGCAAATTTGTGACAGATGTCAAACTGGTTTGGGATTTGCACACAACTAACATTGATCAGCTTCATGCTTACTTAGGACAACATGAATTTCATGCAAATAAGGTTCGTTTAATGCATGAACGCAACTCAGATCCGCTTGCTTTGGTTGCAACCCATCAGATGACATAATCTCCTTATCAAACTCATCAAAAATCATACCAAAACTCTCAATTTCAACCATATGTTTCACATTATCAGTCTCAACAATACTCCATTAATCAATCATCAACACCTCTTTCGATCACTCATCCATCTAATGATTATCATTCATCAGTTCACCACAACGCTTATTCTCCATCATCCTCAATCCCTAAATTGGAATATGCTCCTACAATTAACCAACAACAACAACAAAAACCTGAATTTTCCCAATCAGACATAGGTGTAACTGTTCCAGTGTTCTAGAGGTAATGATCCCATTGATGCCATCAATCATATGATGTCATTTTTGACATCTGTCGTCACATCTCGCTATCTTACTACCAACAACCAGCTAAGGAATTCATCAAACCCTAAGCAACAAGCTACCATTACTGGTGGAAGAGTAACCATACAACCAGTTCAGGGGAGACAAACTACTTTTGCTGCTGCTACTACAAGGACATACACTCTAGGAGCAAGTGGAAGCAATTTTGGGAAACAAAGGACTGTTATTTGTTACAACTGCAAAGGGGAAGGCCACATGTCCAAATAGTGCACTAAACCTAAAAGGAAACAGGATGATTCATGGTTTAAGGAGAAAGTATTGAATTACGATTCTTATCATTTTGGAATCCTAAAAATATGTATTATTTGTTAAAAATATTAACACTTGCTGTTTATAAATTTTATAAAAATGTTTTTATAAAAATTTACTTACGACTTCGTTTATTAACGTATAACTCGTTTTTAACGTAACTTTTTCGTTATTAATCCGTTTAACAAGTTTCTTACCTTTTCGGAATCGTCGTGAAATGTATTATCTTATAAAAATATAAAATGGATATGTAAAAATTCGAATTTTGGACAGAATGTTTGCTTGAGTTTGTTGATTCCATTTTTGATCTTTTCTTTATACTTTACCACTTTTGTATTTTACCACAAGTCTCATATATCATATATATTATATATCATCCTTATATTAGCATTTACTTGTCCATAATAGTCCTCATGTGTCCAAGTTATCAAGGTTACAAATCCATGATAACACTTAAAATCATAACTTTACTTACTTAACTTTTAATTACAAGTTTACATATGAACTTTTTATACTTAAACCAAGATTGTACAAGACTTATATATCCTTTATTTCATGATATTACCATCATCATAGTATGTGAGAAAGTGTACAAAATCATATTCACAAGAAAAATTATATTTTTCATGTTCAAAAGTATTCCTAATGGTGATTTCACTATATAGCACATCATATATATAAAAACTCATAACATGAAAGCATAAAGGTTTAAAATAGACCTTATGATGAATGAGGATGATGATGTACAAGTACTAAACCCTTGTTTAGCCACAAAACCAAGCTTGCACTAATAAACCCTTAGATTTCCTTAACTAAACCCTAACTTTCTTTTACTTGAGAAATACTTGTAAATAATTAATCAAGGCTTCAAAATACTTTGAGGTATCTTAGATATGATATGAGAGTGTATGTAAATAGGTTATAAAAATTTTGTATGGATTGTTTGAGATAGCTTATTGAGCCGTGAGCTCAAAGAGAGAAAAAGAGAGGTTTGTTTGATTTTCTAGTTAAGTGTAAAGTGTGTAAGTGTTACTCTTATGTATGGATTACAAGCATGGTCCAAGGTATGGTCTAGGAGTCAAAGCATGGTCCAAGGTAAGCTAGGTATGGTGTGCCATAATGAGCATGGTGTGCCATAATGAGTATGGTGTTGCTTACATGAAGTATGGTGTAGGTTTGACCAAAAATGAAATCTTATCTCATTTTTCATGTATAATCTTGTATATGATGTATGATTTTCGGCAAAACAAAGATATACATGATATATTTATGTAATTTTTATGTATTGGGTATAAATGTGGGTATTTGTTGAAGCGTAGAAAAGTTTTGGTGGTTCCGGGAATGCCTACGCAATTATGCGAAACATATAAACTTTACGTATCCGATAAAATAAAGATCCAAAGTTAATCAATTTATTCTCAAAGTAATTATATACCCTTGCTTGATGTAAACATTTATTGATTGATGCGATTTATATTGTCGCCTAATTTTTAGCTTACGCGATTTAGCTTAACTTTTACGATTTAAAGCAAATGCGTACAATACAAAAGGTACATTGTGGATTTATCGACGTCGTCAATGACTTGAAAACACAGGGTGTTATAGACTTCCCCCGTTAAACGAGCCTTGTCCTCAAGGCTCACGATGCAGCACTTGACGACGGTGTGGTCTTGGTGAAGAGGTGTGGATATTTCTTCTTGAATTGGTCTTCACGTTCCCACGTGAACTCAGGACCTCTCTTGGAGTTCCATCGAACTTTGACTAATGGGATCCGACTTCGCTTCAACCGTTTAACTTCACGGCCCACTATTTCTAATGGTTCCTCAACAAAATGAAGCTTGTCATCAAGATGAAGTCCATCCAACGGAACGGCTAATGGTTCGTCGGCATGACACTTTTTCAGATTAGATACATGAAACGTATTATGAACTCTGCTCAACTCTTCTGGAAGTTCAAGCTTGTAAGCAACTTCTCCAACCCTTTCTATCACCTTAAAAGGTCCAACATACCTAGGGTTTAACTTCCCCCGTTTGCCAAAACGTACGACTCCTTTCCAAGGCGAAACTTTGAGCATAACTTTATCCCCGACTTGGAATTCCATTGGTTTATGCTTCAAGTCAGCGTAACTCTTCTGTCGATCACGAGCGGCTTGCATCCTTTGCTTGATCTGGATGATTTTCTCAGTGGTCTCTTGAATCAGTTCTGGACCGAGTATTTGAGCTTCTCCAACTTCAGTCCAACAAACAGGTGAATGACACTTTCGACCATAAAGTGCTTCGAATGGTGCGGCCTTGATGCTAGCGTGATAGCTATTGTTGTATGAAAACTCGACTAATGGCAAATGGTTAACCCAACCTTTTCCAAAGTCAATGGCACAAGCACGCAGCATATCCTCGAGAGTTTGAATGGTCCTCTCGCTTTGCCCATCTGTTTGTGGATGGTACGCAGTACTCATATCCAAATTAGTACCCAAAGCGTTCTGAAGTGACCTCCAGAAATTTGATGCGAATCTCGGGTCACGATCACAAATGATTGAGATGGGTATTCCATGTCTCGTGACCACCTCCTTTAGGTACAATCTTGCAAGTTTATCCAAAGGATCAGTCTCTCTCATTGGTGTAAAAATTGCAGACTTAGTGAGTCGGTCAACGATCACCCAAATGGTGTCGTAGCCTTGCGACGACTTAGGAAGCTTAGTAACAAAATCCATGGTGATGTTGTCCCACTTCCATTCAGGTATCTTAGGTTGTACCAACAATCCTGATGGCCTTTGATGTTCGGCCTTGACCTTAGCACAGGTCAAACACTTGCTAACATAAGTGGCTATGTCGGCTTTCATATTGGGCCACCAATATAGTTTCTTCATGTCTTGGTACATTTTGTCGGAACCCGAATGTATAGAGTATTTTGATTTGTGGGATTCATGCATGATCACAGTCCGCAAATCGCCATAACAAGGTATCCAGCTCCTACCATTGAGGCACAGGGTTCCATCCGCGCGTGGTTCCAACTTTTGTTCTCTAATCGCTTCTAGAAATTTAGCATTTTCAATCAACATTCCCCCAACGTCTTCACTTTTAATGTTCTCTGGTTTTCGTGCTTCAGTCTGAGCATTTAAGATCTGTTTAGGAAGATCCAAGCTAATAGTCATGACTAAGGCTCGAACTCTTAACGGTGGTTCTCGTTCTTTCCTGCTCAAAGCATCAGCAACGACATTTGCTTTCCCCGGGTGATAACGAATATCGCAATCGTAATCACTTAGCAACTCTAACCATCGGCGTTGCCTCATGTTCAACTCTTTTTGATCTAAAATGTGTTGCAAACTCTTGTGATCGGTGAACACCGTACACTTAGTTCCATATAAATAATGTCTCCAGATCTTGAGAGCGAACACCACTGCACCAAGTTCTAAATCATGAGTTGTATAGTTCTTCTCATGAATCTTCAACTGGCGTGATGCATAAGAAATCACTTTTTCTCTCTGCATCAATACAGCGCCCAAACCCTTCTTCGAAGCATCGCAGTATGCGATGAAATCTTCGCTTCCTTCAGGTAATGTAAGGATTGGTGCACTGCATAACTTCTGCTTCAACAGTTGAAAAGCTGCTTCTTGTTTATCGCTCCAAACCAACTTGACCTTCTTTTGAGTAAGCTTAGTCATTGGTTTGGCGATCTTTGAAAACCCTTTAAAAATCCTTTTTTGATAGTACCCAGCAAGGACCCTAAATTCTAACGAATCTCGTTTGGTGATTAGGAGACGTCCAATCCTTAAATGGCTTTCATCTTGGCTTGGTTCCACATGAATTCCTTCACTATCGAGAACTGATCGGAGGGACTGTACTTTGGGAATGCATAATTCACATTTGGAAAAACTTGCATACTAACTCTTCCTTCCTCTACAACTCCAATATTATCTTTAGTATGCTCTTTGTGCTCTTGCCTTGTTATTGAATAGATCAAAATATCATCCAATAAAGACATTTACGAATTTGCAGATATGGTTTAAATACCGATTATAAGGTCCATGATACGGCGGGTCTAAATGTTGTTTGTGTATTGATTTCACGTGGTGTTTGTTTGCGCGTGGGGCGTTGGCGGGTGGGGGGCGTTTGTCAAAAACCAAACAGCATCAACTTGAATTCGTTGAGTGGCTGTAACGAGTTCTGATGGCAGTTCTCGGAATGTTCTTCTTCTCGAAACCTCAATTGGTGATAACTGACCTTCAGTAATCTTCGAGTAGTACGCTGACTTGGAGTTGATTCAAACAACATCATTTCAATTTCTTGGGGGAGCGGATACCGGTTCTTCACCGTTAGTTTATTTAATTCCCGGTAATCAATGCACATCCGGAATGATCCGTCTTTCTTCTTGACAAAACCAAGACGGAGCTCCCAGGGACGAGGAACTGGGCCTTCATTATAAAAGGGGTGGGGGCCTGTGTCGGATGTTCTGTCAGTTGCTCAGATAACCTTTCCATTTCAGAAGGCGCCAATCGATAAGGTGCCCGGGCTACCAGGTGCAAGCACCAGGTACCCCCAATCAATTTGAAACTCCCACTTGTCGAGTTGGAGGAAGGACCGGCAAGTCCTCTGGAAATATTTCAGGGAAAGTCTTGGCTTTGGTACGTCCTCCTAAGTCGCTTATTCTCGACTTTATTGTTTCAATTCTCTTGTAGAGACATGTGCCAGCAATATAGGAAACCCTGTTTCCATGTACTTCTTGCGTTTTAGTGCAAGAAATGATGTTGAATCGTGTCACATTTCCCTAAGGTACTTCCACTCACCGTGTTTTGATTAAGGTTTTTATTTTTCCAGGAGAGAGAGATGCGAACAAATCTTTCTCGGCACCAGCAATGCCGTTGGTGCTTCGCCAACCAATCCATACCGATTATGGCATCAAAACTACCAAGTTCTACAGGCATTAAGTTTATGTTGAATTGGTGGTTTAGGAAGTTTAATGTGCAACCCTTAAGTATAGTGTTTAACCCGATTATCCTCCCGTCAGCTAGTTCGACATCATAATGGTAATCTAGGGTAGATGGCGTGATGTCAATTTGGGAGCTAAATGTAGTAGACACAAAACTTCGATCGGCACCCGTATCAAATAAGATATAAGCATAACGGTTGTTTAGAAGGAACGTACCCGCAACGACATTGTCTGGGTTTGCCCCCGCATTTCCAACCACATACACCTTCGCTGGAGCCCTGTCATTTCCAGCTTGATTACCACGGTCATTGTTTCTCAGTCTTGGGCAGTTTCTTTTAAAATGGCCTTGAGCTCCGCACTCAAAGCAACCATTGCCCTGCTGATTATTGTTGTTGTTGTTACGGTTGTTGTTGTTGTTGTTACGGTTGTTGTTGTTGTTACGGTTGTTGTTGTTGTTGTTACGGTTGTTGTGGTTGTTGTTGTTGTTGTTGTTGTTGTTGGCTGGCCGGATTCTACAGTCCTTGGTCGCATGGCCAACCCTCTTGCAGTTACTGCACTTGGGTGGACAAGGACCTTCATGATTGTAATTACACTTGGAACACAGAGGTTTAGACCCAGCGTATGGTTTCCTGTCACTATTCCCTGCGGGTTGTTAGGCTTGACTGTGTTCGGCTCCTTTCTCTTATTCTGTTGGTTTTGATTATTCTTGGAAAGATCATCATTCTTTCTTTTCCTTTCTGCCTGACGTTCAGCGTAGGCATGGGTTTTATCCTCCATCAACTCAGTTGTAAACTCAATAACTTCTTGCATGGTCTTTGATTTTGATGCCTTTACACTGCCAAGTATCATATCGGGCAAGCCACCGATATACTTTTCAACCTTGTCTATCTCTTCTGGAAACATTCTGGAACACATCAAAGCTAGTTGCTGAAATCGTCGACTATAGGCCACCACATCGGTGCCCTTGACCTTAAGATTCCACATCTCAGTCTCAATCTTCTTGATCTCTCCCCTCGGGCAGTATTTATCAGTCATCATTTTCTTCAGTGTTGCCCATGGCATGGCATGAGCTGTTTCGGTTGGTAGTGGTCTTAACATGGGCATTCCACCATGTTAGCGATCATTTGCAGAGTGCAAGTCCGCGAAATTTGATTGGCTAGTTGTCTGGGCTAATTGCTAATACTAAACAAGATTACATTTTCTAAACCATCGAGTGAGTCGAAACACGACTCCTCAGTTACTTTGAAGTCAAAGGTTTGCATTTTTAAGAGTTCAGATAAGAGCATTCCTGTGCGAGCAGTTTAGGCTAGCCTTGGTCCTGAACTATTGCTATTATAAGCCATTCCTAACCTGTCTTGTTGCTTCAGCCCACCCATTTTGCCGCAGCAACTCCTGCATCCTTAAGGGCCTGAAGTTTGTGCTTGAGTACAGTTGTGGTTGTTTCATTTGGAGGTGGTTTTTGTGATGGTGGGGCTCGGGTTGATCTTGTGGTTCTTTTTGGTGCCATTTTCTTCAATCATAAGAAAATATAATATCCGTTAGATTTCATAAAATCATAACCACGACATGACATATCCATGATGATTAGAGTGAGATCACATCACACAGTAAAATGTACAAAGAAATTTATTAACAATGACTATAACAAATCGGGAATTATTCATGAAATTTCGATTATAAAACATGACATAATTCACCATTCCATCTATAATTGGAAAACTTACATGATTGGTTTAGATACAAAATGATCATATGGTTAGGTTACAAAATAAAGCATAATAACCTAAAGCCTTCTAGCGGGGTTTTAAACCCGTAATATTAGTTAGGACTATATACTAAATGATAGCCATAACAACGCTATCTAAGAACTGCTACCGACCTCCCTCTGGCAGCTCCGGATGTGCAAGGGGACCCAGGGGTCCTGCTGTCCCTGTAATGCAGTAACCTGCCCCTGTAATGTCATCACATGTCCTGTAAGGCCTATCCCCCCCACCCCCAAACATGCCACCTGTAGTAGTAGGTGATAGTCTGAAGTTGATGTATCTCTCTCTGTGTGTCTGCATAGCAGTAAGGTCTGAATCAATTATGATGTCGGTGCGTTCAGCGGTCTCAACTCTCTCAGCTCCTCACGCCTCCAGCGGGTTCTGTATTAGCAATCTGACATCGCTCTCTGGCCTCCTACGGTTAGCTGACTGTAACTCTGTGATCTTCTGACATCTTTGCTGAATGTGGGTGCGTAGTGAAAGAACCTCTCATGAGCAAATCGCTAGCATCATCGTCGTCCCCAAGCCTCTCTAGACATCCCAGCCTCGGTCTCCATGAGCTGACGTGTATGTGCATAGGTACGTCTATCTCTAAACAACATATTGACCCGATCGGCCAATAGTTGTCTCTGTCCCTGCTCGTCATCTAACCTCGTGTAGATCTCGTTGTATCTCGCCTAACCAATAGACTTAAACTCTCTCTATGTGTGCACCCAACTCTGTATCGGTACTAACTGGAGCTCCTTGTAAGGTCTCAACAATCTCATCCCATGCATCCGTGATCCCATATCCGACATATCTCTCTGGGTCACGTCTGATCTGCCTGTCCCACTTAGTTGGCACAAAGCGTAATCTGCCCGCAAGACCTTCCAGTGGCTAGCGCAGCAGCGGCGGAGCTCTCTCTACTCATACTGGGACAACAGAGCGATATAATCCATCTGAGGTGGTAGGCCCTTAACTCGGGTCTGTCCTCTCTAATGATGTCTGAGGGGTAATAATAGTGGTCGGGAAAATGAAGTAGGAGCTGATGTAGGCAAGGGTGGTGGTGCATCTGGTCTGGTAGGGGAGTGAGAGTATAAAGGGCTGGGGTAATGGTAGAGAATGAGAAGTAGCTACAGCCTCAGCTCTCATCCGAATTGTGGCAGCTCGATAGCCCAATAAACGAATAGGATTAGGAGGTGGTGCTGTTAATACAGGTGAGGGTGGTGATAGTGGGAAAGGAATCTGGGGTGGTGATGAAGACCATGGAGATAGTGGTGATGCTGGTGGTTTGGGAAGATATTTAGCAAAGGGCATTCTGGCAACTCAGAAATCGACCATTGTGTTTAGGTAATGGCTCTGGAATAGAAAAATAATCCTAGCTGTCATACGCTGTGCAGGGTGAGGTGGTGGGTGTGGGCCGCAGACTCAAGTCTCTCAAAGGCTCAGTCTCTCTGCAGTGGGACAATAGTGGTAAGGCAAAACTCCAGGGTAGGTCAGGAGCTAGGTGGTGGGGATGTCTGGGGGTGTTTGGTGTGTTTGTTGTTTGCTCCTCCTCCGCCTCGCTCGTCAATCTCAAAAATCCCTTCTCGTCATCCTCTCATCTGCCTCGGATGGCCATATCATCGTCTATCTTCCTCGATGTCCATCTCAATAATCTCCGTCATCTCCTCCATTCAGCAGGATAGTCGATAGGATCTCCTCTGGGTCCTCATCGTCATCCTCTATGGGTTGCCTAGGATCAGGACTTGGAACATAATCAGGTGGACAGTGGCAATGGGGTAAGGCATCCTCAGATACGGCTGGTCTAGCAATGATCATCATAGCATGCTCCGCTCACCTGGAACATTATATTGGAGAAGGTGAGGTGGTGCATGCCCTAGCTCCTCCGGGCCAGGTACATAATTTGGAGAGGGTGGTGCCTGAAGAGCGGCCTCAAAGTATGGGTCCTCTGGCATGTAAGGTAGCTCAAGGAACTTGTGATCATTAGCTCTCGGTGATCGATTGTCTGCTAGATCCTCAAATGGTGGAGACTCCGTGTGTGTAATCCTGGATTCTCCGAATTGACATGACTGAATCTGAACAATTTAAAATAGCTTATAGTAGTACTTAATATAAGGACTCTTATTAGTAATATACATTTATTATTATAACATGTATATCAAATATGAATGCATCTAGTCCATCCAATACATGCAAAGTAGTGTATGCATGATGTATGTCACCTATTATGTAATGTCCGTGTATACCCGTTGTACACATCTTTCAATTTTATATGTTTAAGTATTTTACTGCAATGAATTCTTTTTTTTCTTTTTCTTTATTTCTTGAAAATGTTTATAGTCCAGCAAAAAACATTTGACTGGTTTCTCTATAAAACCTTGGCTCTTGTGATACCAATCTGTAACACCCCCAAATTGGGTCGCAGCGGGCACCAACAAAAATAACAATATGGGTCCGGGGCGTGTTACTTCTCAAGATCAATGAACATAGATATCTTAAGAACGACACAAAAAAGTTGTTTAAAATGATACATTTGATTTATGAAAGACTTAATACAAAAGCATATAGCTTTACTTGATATTGTTGAATTTTTTTTTTTTTCTTGAATATACAAAAGTTGACATTCAATTTTTTTTTTTTTTTTTTTTTTTAATTTTTTTTTTTTTTTTTTTTTTTTTTTTTTTTTTTTTTTTTTCCCAAAATATGATGCACCTAAAATGTAACCCAATGCATCCCTGGCATCATGCCTATTGATCTCTGAAAACATTGCTTAAAACGTCAACAAATTGTTGGTGGTTTTCATAAGTTTTAATAAATCATAATGTGGCAGAGGACCGCAAGGACTTTTTAGTGATAATGCAATTACATGCTGATCTCACAAAACCATGATCTACACTTTACAACTAAGCTTATGGGACACTGAAGCTCGACAATCTTTCTTGCAATTATAATATATATTGCAATTTACGCCCATCCGGATGTTTAACCCTAAACATCCTAATTTCGACATGCTATAACGTTCGTCCCGGTGATAGCTAGTCACCCGAACGGGGAGGTCATTTCTCGAATAGATCTATTAAATAACATTGCGTCAACTAAGGTAATCCCAATTAATCTATGCAAATGACAGTTCATGACATGAGGCTTAACTGGGTTATCGCAACCTAGGCAAATGTAATCAATTTAAAATATCATTGCGTCTAATTTATAAAAAAAGCATGTTTCCACCCCAATGTTATAACATCATTGCAAATGTGAAAAAATATGGGGTATGAACTCAATGAGTTCTGATTAATCCAATATGCAGATAAAGCGTCACGTAAAAGATCAAATGCAACCTAAAATTATCATGGGTGTTATAAGTTCACATGTACTCATGAAAATAATCTTTGAGTTGTTACTTCGACTATTGTTCGGGCTATAATAATTAATGAGGTTCATGACATGACGTTGAGGAGTAGGACACTTTAAATTGTAATCCACCAACTGTCGTAAACGCCATCGAAGAGGCTCATATGAAACTCTAGTAATATAGTAACTTTGTAACCACATTATATTCTATTCTAGCTCAATCACAATAATGACTTTGGTAAAATTGCGTTTAGTAAAGTTTTTAAAAGTTTATATTTCCGTTTTAGTAAAACTGGCCAGAAACTTTTGCGTTTTAAGCCCGATTCTCGCGTTTCTTATGTCCATCTTTTTCGGGATTAAGACGGGTTTATCAGTTTGAATTTTCATTAAATTTTGTCCTGATGAACAGTAAGTTTACAGTTCATGACAGGACATGAGGTTTTACTATAATTCGTATTTGTTGTCGTAAAACCCGTAAATGTCGTATTTTATTCGTTATGGCTCCGTTTTTAATGATTCTTTCGAGGGACGTTCTCGTATTTGAAAGTTCTATATTTTTATGAGGTTTATAAAAATATAACTTTCTGTCATGAATAGTAACTTTTATAAAAATAGTTTTATAAAAGTATTAATTGTCGTAAACTCGCGAAATTCATAACTCGTTCGTTATTAATTGAAAAATTTGCTATTTCTTATCCATTTCTGGATTCCTAACAATTGTATTATTTATTAAAATAATATCAAACTTGTGGTTTATAATTTTTATAAAAATGTTTTTATAAAAATTTACTTACGACTTCGTTTATTAACGTATAACTTGTTTTTAACGTAACTTTTCGTTATTAATCCGTTTTTTAACATTTTCTTACCTTTTCGGAATCGTGTGAAATTGTATTATCTTATAAAAATATAAAATAAGTATATTTTTATAGCCTTGGGACAAGAATGTTTGCTGACATTTCGTAAGTTCATTTTGGCCTTGTTTTTATTTTTTTACCACTTTATACTTTTTACTACAAGTCTTATACTTTATATATATCATATATCATATGTATATTATGTCCATAATCCCATCAAAGTCATTTTGTCCAAAGTTTATAAGTCCTTCATAATACATGATAAGGCATAACTTTTATAATTTATCCATTTTACCATAAGTTCATGTATAGTCATTTTTCATATATCATAAAGTGCTTTCAAGTTCTCAATTTTGTTATAACCCTCATTTTATGATCTTTATAACATCAATATAAGTCCATAATTAACCTTAACATGTCATTTGTATTTCTTTCACTTGAAACATATTAAGAATTATTATAAACCCTAATTTACCCATAATCATTTTTACACCAAAATAACTTGATACAATATTTTCTCATTCTTTTTAACATGATGTAAGTAATAACACCACATGTATGTGAGTGTGTAAAATGATCATTTCAAGTATAAACTTCATTTTCATGAATAAAACCTAAATGGTGATTTAAGCTAAATAGTTTAACATATGCATAAAAATGAAATTATAGGAAACATAAAAGTGTTCCAAGTAGACCTTATGAGGTATGATGATGCATGATAAAAAGTGCTAAACCCTTGTTAGCCACAAAATCAAGCTTTACAACAAAGAAACCCTAGCTTTCCTTAATAGAAACCTTAACTTCCTTTTACTTGATTAATACTTGAAAAAGGTTAGCCAATGCTTGGGATCACCTTAGAATACCTTAGAATGGATGTGTATAGAAGTGTATGGGTTGTATAAAAATTGATATGGGTTTGTGTGGGTGTGTGCTTGGTGCCGTAGCATATAGAGAGGAAAAGGGGATGTTTGTTTGATTTTTACTAAGTGTTAAAGCATGTATGAATAACTTAGCTAGTAATGCATGTATATAAGAAGTATAACTAGTCAAAGGAACATGTTGAGGTCTTAGGAATGGGTCTTTGGTCTTAGGGATGGTCATGGTTATGGTCATTAGTCAATTAGACAAGTATGGTGTGGTATTAATGAGGTAAGGTGTACATTTGACCAAAGGAAGAGTTTTCTATGTATAACTTTGTATAAAAGGCAAGAATTTCGGCAACATAAGTTATAGATGATATATTTTGAGTAAATTTTATGTATTGGGTATAAATGTGGGTATTTGTTGAAGCGTAGAAAAGTTTTTGTGGTTTCGGGAGTGCCTAAACGCAATTTATCGCGAAACGTATACACTTTACGTATCCGATAAAAATAAAATGAACAAAGTTAATAATTATCCTCAAAATAATTATATAACCCTTGCTTGATGTAAACATTTAATTGTTTGATGCCCGTTTACATTGAACGCTAATTTTTAGCTTACGCGATTTAAACTTAATTCATGAAATCACAAGCAAACGCGTACAACACTAAAAATAAATAGTATATTTATCGACGTCGTCAATGACTTGGAAACACAGGGTGTTATAACATACAAGTCAAGGTAATGGAATAAGCTCAAGCTTAAAAGTCTAAAGATAACTACTTCACATTCACAAGACAAAGATTAAAGAAATCAAACCTATAAGCAAGAGTCAAGGCATTCTTAGAATGTAAAGATTAAAATTTTGTAAATTGGAGTAACCTCCCTTAGGGGGAGATTGTTTGGAATACGAAAAAGTCTCGGTCACTTCCAATATATCGTTAAGTAGCTCGTAATTTAATATTTGAAAACTAGCTAAGCTAACCGAGTCAACATAAGAATACCCCTTATGTTAACCGGCCAATGTAAGGGTATAAATACCCCCTTTTCATGCCATGGGAAGGGGTTGGTTCATTATTCATAATACAAGTTTCTTTCTTTCTCTCTTTAAGTGTTCTAACCACTCTTTCTCTCTCTAGGATTTCCTTCCCACTTAGTCATCTTAGATTGTATGTTTGATATCCTACAAGATGCCCAATCTTTAATAGATTTGATCTTGGCGGGTTCTACATGAATGCCTTGACTATCAATCACGTGACAGAGAAATTATACTTTAGGAATTTGAAATTCACACTTTGAAAATTTGGCATACAACTCCTCTTTCTTAAGCAACTCTAAATTTAACCTAAGGTGCTCTTCGTGCTCTTGCTTTCTCTTGGAGTAGATTAAAATATCGTCAATGTAAACAATTACGAACTTGTCTAAGTATGGCTTGCACACCCGATTCATGAGGTCTATGAATATCGTCGATGCGTTATTCAAACCAAATGGCATAACTTGGAACTCGTAATGACCATAACAAGTCCTAAATGCGATCTTCGGAATATCTTCTTCACGAACTCTAAGTTGATGGTAACCCGATCTCATGTTAATCTTCGAGTAGACACTTAACCCTTATAGTTGGTCAAACAAATCATCGATCCTTGGAAGTGGATAACGGTTCTTCACCGTTAGCATGTTCAATTCTCTATAATCGATACACATCCAGAACTATCCATCCTTCTTGACAAACAAAACCAAAGCTCCCAAAGGTGAGGAACTTGGTCTTATAAATCCTTTATCGGAAAGCTCTTGCAATTGATCCGACAATTCTTTCATCTCAGATGGAGCTAATCTATAAGGCGCCCATGCTACAGGTGCAGCACCATGGTGCTAGTACCAAGTCAATGTGAAACTCATTGTTCGGGTTGGCGAAGACTCCGGGTGTAGTCTTCAGGAAGACATATAGGGAAAATACACATATTGGGTTTATCTCAAGTTCGCTTCTCCTTTAACTTGCTCCTGCCGTCACTCTTCTGTGCGCGGGGAGGTGTGCCAATAAGACATGACATCCTCATGGGGTATAATAGTTTGGGGGTCTGGCCGTGCACGATAATACTATTCAATGGGAGTGGTTTTAGGCACGCCGTGGGCCGTGGATCAAGCATAAGATCGGCGTGCCTTGTTTGTAATGAGTGTTGAGTTGGGATGGTTGTGAGTTGATGTGTATTATAGTGTGTGTTCGGTTTGATGTAATATTGGAATGTGGAGGTAAATAGTAAAGGAATTTAGGTAATTATAGGGTGGGTGAGTTTGGTGAGGGTCCGATACGAACCAATTTTTCTCGTCATAAACAATCTGATGACATCAAATAACGTTACTTTTATAGCATCATTTGTCCCATGTAAATAATCTATTTAGTATCATTATTGCAAAGAATTGTTACTTAATCGTTTGTTTTTTAGAATTGCAGTAATTATGGAGTACTTGGTGAAGATTAGTAAAAAGGCATGCATTCTGGAGCTTAAACGAAGGCATTTGAAGATTACTGTTCTGACATTCTATATGTCGTATCCATCAAGGAAGATACGGCGTATTTGTGCCTGCACTTCACTAAAGACCACAAAGGAACAAGGTTCAATACGCTGTATCTAGAGAAGTCTATACGCCATATTCAAGATATAGTAATAAAATATTCTGAAAGATATTAAATGTGGTCCCTACTCTAAGAAACCCCTGATACACCGTATTGACCCTAGTTAATACGCTGTATCGACCAAATTTCATACCCTATAAACGTCAAAGGAGTTAGAAGTTTCCTAGGGCATGCCGGATTTTACCGTAGGTTCATAAAAGACTTTTCAATGATCTCTAAACTAATGACCCAACTTTTAATGAAAGATGCGAAGTTTGATTTTTTTGATGATTGCAAAAAGTCATTTAATATTTTGAAAGAAAAATTGACCACAGCACCTATCATAATATCTCCCGATTGGAATGCGCCATTTGAATTAATGTGTGACGCTAGTGATTTCGCTGTTGGAGTGGTTTTAGAACAAAGTCTCGATGGAAAATTCACACCCATCTATGTTATGCTTAGCAAAAACTCTAAAATAATGCCCACGAGCCAAAATTTACATTGATGCGACAATTTTTTCTTGCTCTTAGGATAATTGGGGATCTCAAACTAAAAGCGATCTTTAAAGTGATGCCGATAAATGAATTAGATAGATTTATTTCCACCCTTCTTATTCATACAACTTTGTCTATGAAATTACTCATGCGGTGAGTAAATGATATCAAGCACAAGTTCTAGATGCCACTAAATTACCGGCCCACTCAATTATTATACCTAATACAGTGTTCCAGAAAAGGCGAACAAATCCCCTACGTAACATTCTCGAACATCATATCGCATCGCGATGTCAAGCAGCTAGGCCATCAAATAGAGAGATACTGTGATGGGCTTATATGTGTACTGATCATTCTCTCGTAATCACGTGAAGCCCTATAGAATGTGCTCAGATTTAAGTAAGTGTAGAATATGTTGTGGGGTAGTAGACGAAAGTAGATGGTTATCTGCTCTTGGACATCCGTTGAGATCGAATAGCGGTTGTGTCCACGCTGAGATGATTTTAGCGGGATTGACGGCGTCGCCCATGCGCTCGCTCAGACCTCTCCTCGCCTGGCACATGTCCTGAGTGTGAGGGTGGAGTGTATGTGTCTCTCTGCGTAGATCTCTCTGCGGTGCGTAGATTGCTAGTTTGTGTTATTTTTTAGAGAGCTGTCTTCGTCAAGTAATTATTTGTTGATTACTTCTGTTTTTAATTTTTTATAGAAAAGATTATCGCAGTTGACAAGTTTGAAAAATTTCTGCAGCGGTAAACATGGAAAGGGAACATATGTATTTGTTAAGTTGTTTTGTCTCTCTATAGTACTTCACGCGAAGAGTTTTACAGCAAGCGTTAGAGTTGAGAAAACAGCAGATATTTTTCCCTCTCAGATTGTTGAGAGGAACCTTGATAAAAGATGAATAGGAAGAGAAATTTTATGAGAAGGGAGGTAGAATAATTTGTAGGGAAAGACGTGTAGCGTTGTTCCCTCGGGGATGTGTGTTAGAATATTGTCTTTCGCTAGTTGTAAGTTTCTAATAGTACGGAGGTGATGAGGCGCGAAAAAAACGGGGTCATGCCATAGCATTGTGCGTATTCATTCGCTTAAGTAGAAGCTCAGAGCGCGAGTATTGTTAATAGTTGTTATACTCGCGCCTATGTAGTGTATAGTGTTTCTGAATGTGGTAGATACAGAGAGAATTGCGCGCCAGAAACGTCGCCGAGAAATGCCCAAGCTTTCACAGAGATTACTCTTTTTTTAGTTTATAGTACTTTTGCACGAGTAATAAAGCGCACACAAGAATCTGAGACAAGATAGAAAGAGAGGACTCATTTGTGGAAATTAGACTCGGTCTAAAGTCGTGTATCTTTTTTCGGGTAGGCACACACGGGGTGTAGGCATTATAGCGATTGCTCACATAACAAAGCGCTCTTTAATAGCCGCCTTGTGAGATGATGACTCTCTCGAGTGGATCGAGTTGGTTAGATTTTAGTTCGGTTGGTAGGGCGCGTGTTTCAGTGATTAAGATAGTCTAGACAGCGCCTATAGGCTCTCAATAGTGTTGGCGCGTATAAATGTCGTTTGTTGGATGCAGAAAATCGCTGAAGTATACGCGCGGACCCGACATCTCGCCGACGGAGTTTTTTTTTTTTTTGTTTTTTTTTTTTTTGGTTTTTTCTTTTGTTTGACATCGAGATTAAGGATAAAAAAAGGGTAGAAAACTTGGCTGCGGATCACTTGTCAAGAATTGAAAACTCAAATTTGGGAACATTCACGGAAGAATAAATCGCAGATGAATTTCCCAACAAACATATAATGATATTAAAGGCCGAGCTAAATGACGACGAAACATGGTATGCTGATTATGTTCATTATATTGTTGGAAAGATTGTGCCTCCGAATTGGACACCAGAAAAAAGAAGGTTTTTTCTCAAGTGAAGAACTATTTTTGGGATGAACCATACGCGTTCAGGCTGTGCTCGAACAATGTATTGAAGCAATGCGTTGCTAGAAGCGAGATCCTTGAAATCTTAGTACACTGCTATTCTGGACCAACTGGGGGACATCATAGTACGTCCATTACTGGAAGAAAAGTCTACGAATTTAGATTCTTTTGGCCTAGTATCTTTAAAGATGCTAAAGATTACATGATGAGATGTGATGCAAGTCAAAGATCGGGAAACATATCATCAAGGAGTGAGATGCCTTAAAACAACATTCAAGTATGTGATGTATTTGATATATAGGGACTAGACTTTATGGGTCCCTTTCCTAACTCAATGGAAAATAAATATATATTAGTAGCAGTGGATTATGTATCAAAATGGGTCGAAGCTCAAGCACTTCCTACAAATGATGCTCGCGTTGTGATTCAGTTTTTAAGAAAGTTGTTTGCAAGGTTTGGAGTTCCTAAAGCTTTAATTAGTGATCGGGGGACACATTTTTGTAACTCTCAATTAGAAAAAACCTTGCAAAAGTATAGAGTGACTCATAAATTATCTACTGCATACCACCCTCAAACCAACGAACAAACTGAAGTGACCAATAGAGCTATCAAACGTATTTTGAAAAGATCGGTTGGGTATAGCCTGAAGAATTGATCTGAAAAGCTTAACGATGCATTATGGGCATTCAGAACCGCCTACAAAACACCTACTAGATGTACCCCTTTAGGTTGTAGTTTATGGGATAGTTGTCACTGCCCGGGGGATCGAATTTATTATAAAGAGCCATTTATTGGGCACTAAAACAATGTGATATGGATCTCACGGGCATGCTTAGCAAAAACCATTTCATGGAAACTTAATGAACTAATGGGGAGTAGTAAGAGATGGAGCATTACGAGGACACCTGCATCTCAGGAAGAGAAACTAAGAAAATGGCATGACTTAGGCTCCGAGGGGATAAAAACATCAACAGTGGGAGAAGGTGTTGCTATTTTCACTCTAGATTTAAGATGCACGGGTATAAGCTCAATCAAAGTGGTACGGGCTAAATGTGGTAAAAATAGTGTATCCGTATGGGACCGTAGAAATCACCGATAAAAACAGAATAAGTTTTAAAGTTATGGTATATCATAAGTCATAAAATGGTGACGATTCTTGGATTTGGCTAGTTTTTAGAGATAGAAACACATGAGAGAGTATTTTCTAAAGTTGGAAGAGGTATATATATAGTTCTTACAATAAACTAGAGATTAGTACACCGGTAATTTACAGGAAAGCAACGTAACCTATTAATAGAGCTCTAATAAACAGTAAAGTAATCACGGTGTGACAGTTTTTTCTCTAATAACTACCAATCTCCCTAGGGGCGGTCACCCTTCAAATACTACTTAGCACTTTAATAATAGCTCGTAGACCTTTTGAATCTTCATTAGATATCTGTACTTTTGATTCAGTGATCTTTTGATTCATCATTGACTTGTCTTTGAGTGTGAACTTGAGCTTTCTGAGATCATCAGCAGCGTGACCTTACTTAAAAGACTGCAAAGTTTTTGTTATATATATATTTTTTAGTTTTTTAATTATTATTTACTATTACTACTATTATTATTATACTTAACTTGATTTAAGATTCCTTAATGATACGATTCAAGTGGGAATGATCTACTCTTAAAGCTTGAGGGTATGGTATGTTTGGAATGTACTCACGAAAAAGATATTTATTTGTTTTGACCACATGATATCCCTTATTCGATGTTTTAATAGGTTTGTCTTTTTTGGTTTTATTGTTAACGATGATAGGAGGTGGTGGATCTTTTAGAATTTTCAGAGAATCATCGGACTTTCCACTCCCGGTAAATATGGCATTCACTTGTTCGGTATGAGCTTGTGGAGGAGGTAGGTCAGTCCTATCAATTTGTTCTAAAGATATGTTTTGAGACTTCTCCCACTCATCTATTTTTCTTTCCATATTTTTAATTTTAGTATGAAAATTCTTTTCATTTTGCTTCATCTATAAAATCATATCATTAACATTGTTCTTGAAAAACATATTTGTAACTCTTTGACCATCCAAGAATTTTGTGATTGATTTTTCAAGATCTGTTTTAGATTGAGATTCTTAGTTGACTTTTTTAGACTCTTTGTTAGGTAAAACACCAGTGGTTTTACGATCGTTTCTGTTATAAAGTTTATCATGAATGGTTCTCATGCTACGGACACGTCTTTTGAAATCTTCAAGGTCATTTCTCACATCATTGTTTAATTCTGTGAGTGATTTTCTAGGAGGTCCATGATCATGATGGGGATTGGTGAGACTGTGAAATGAGATTTCAGTCATTACTTACTTCGGTTGGATGTAATTTGCTTCATGACGTCACATTGGCGTTTTTTGTCACATCGTTCATGTGGTTTTTAGAAGCGTTTCCTTCTCTAAGCTCATTGTATTTGTTACGTATATCTTGCAATTCTTCATTTAAGCTTATAATTTGAGAATCCATAGCCTTCAATTTTTACTTAAATAAGGAATTATCAGTATTACTATCACTTCCATCGGTGAAGAAAACAGATTTTTGATGATGATTATTTTTAAATTTAATGGGCCAATCATGTTTGAAAAGGACTTTGTCCTAAAGAAATTGAAAAGCTTGATTTGGATTTTTGTAGAGAAAGATTCCTCCAACAGTTCCATCCGGGATTGTTTGAGTGGTTTCGTCTAGACCATGATAGAATATTTGAATAATAGCTCATTTGGTTAGACCGTGCCCATGATATTTTTGAAGCATGCTCTTGAGTCGTAACCATGCATCGGTTAGACTTTCACATACGAGTTGAGAGAAACTTCTAATTTCAAGCAAAAGATGGTTGAATAACGAAGGTGGAAAGAATCTGTTTATAAAAGCTTTTCTCATTTGATCCCACGATGTTATAGACTCTTCATTAAGTTCGTTAAACCAGGTTTTAGCGTTAACGCACAAGGAAAAAGGAAATATCAAAAGCTTAACACCTTCACTATGCATTTCACCGTATCTGAACATGTTGCAGATTGCGAGAAATTAACGGATGTGGTCATGCGGATCGGCCAGCAGATAACCATCGAATTTATTTTCCCGAATCATATTTAAGTGAGTACTATTGATAACAAAGTTATCATCAACATTAGGTTGAACAATGGCAGAATTAGGAGTCGGTGCTATAATCTTGGCATTTTCCCACATAGGTTGATCATCGGGATCGATGATTATTATTTATTAGAGCGGTAAATTTGGTTTTGGTTCGACATCCTCTTCAGGTATATTTATGATGATAAATTCATTAACGAAAGAATGTTCGGTTTAAGATTTGTGTGATTCGATCTGAATGGACTCTTTTTTGATAATTTTAAATTTACAAGACTTTTTTATTAATTTTTATTTAATTTATATATTAGACTTACTAGTTGTTTTCCGAAAGATAGCAGCTAAGTCTAGAGGGAAATTATGAGCATTACGTTCATGCATAACTTCCATACCAAGGTTAACACGGTTAATGATATCAACCCAAGTGTTAATTACACGGCCTTGACTATCAACTACTGATTGGTTGAAATTGAAACCATTTAGGTTGAAAGACATAGTGCTGATTTATACATACGTTAAGCATTTTGCAAAAATACATTTTTATATATATAGTTAAGGCTAATAGGATAATATTCAAAATAAATAAATTATTTTCATATATTTTTAAAATTTTTTTATTTTTATAGATTTATATATATATTTGATATATTTTAGTTTTTATTATATATATAGAAGGGTTCAGTCATTAAATTACCAAGTACTTTCAAAAACATTTCCACTCTTACCCACCTGTTTATATCAATAATCATTCTAACCTACGAAGATTTCTTTAGATACAAAATTATCGAAACTTCCACAAGTTTACCAATTGCTACCCCTGATAACAATTCCACACCAGCCCAACCTTTCATACAATAATTCTTTCAAATTCTTAAAACCTAAATTATACTCTGACAACTCCACTATCCACTCTCACAGCACTAACTATCGATCCTCCCCACATCTGCATCTCGTACCCACCCCTCCAAAGTCTAAGCCCTAAAACGATCTCAGTCTAGATCTCTCTCGCTACTCCACTCACTCAGTAAGACAGTGTACAGTGCTGTACCGACTCTCCGCGCCACTCCTCATACTCTACATCTATACTCTCTCTCTACGTCAGAATCACACAGCCTCTCATAACTTCAATCCTGACTCACTTCTACTGTCGTGGAGAACCTCTGATCCGTGCTCCCACATCCTCCTACGCGATGCCTCTTATCGAGACCCGTACAATCTTCTCTATGAGTTCCTCGCTAGAAGTAGTGGACCTGCATAGCGATGACTCGCATACCACAGTGAGAGCTAACTGTAGACTTCCTCGTCATCAGACTCTTGTAGTCTCACGGAGTCGTGGTTAGAGAATACTATGAAGCGAGATGAATGGCACTGTACTACGAGGTAGTAGTTTCCACTATAGCGTGAATAGATATCTCCTAATAATCGTGTGACTTGTGAGAGCTGCAGATTCTATGCTAATGTCTGACATGTGGTGGCACGAGCGCCTCAACAACTCGGTGCTGTGCACACGTGTATGAGAGAAAGTGGCGAGTGTGAATATGTGTGTCTCATACATCATGCGCGCACATCAGTTGTCTCGTCTTGGTCTCGGCTGACATTATTCGTTGATCTGCGCGAAGCCTCTCTGTTTGATTTGCTCTGTCCATCGCTCCCAATAGCAGCTACCCATATCTCATCCTCTATAAGTACATCTCGCTCTCGTAGATCACGATGGGGGTAATGATCACACCTAGACCTGTTGTTGAAATATGTTGTATCTCTGTGGAGTGTATGTGTAGTTTCGTCGATGAGTATGTTGTCGTGCTACGCATCCTGTGTGATGGATTTGATTGTGTGGTCTGTGTCAGTGTTGATAAGAGTTTGTTCAGTGGAGAGTTTGTGTTAGTCTAGAAATATATATTGTGGTTTCTACGGTCGGAGAATGTGGTATGTTGGTGTTATTTTGATGTGGTAGTGTGTTGACTCGCCATATGCGGCAGTGTGTGTTGCGTGTTGTCATGTTGTTGAGGGAGTATCTAGACTCTAGATGTGTGGAAGTCTAGTTGGATCTCGTGTCTGAATAGTGTAAGTGAGGGTGATGAATGGGTTTTTAAAGTTGACTGGTTGTTTGTGTAAATGGATTTGGTTATGTTTGATATGGGTTTTGTGATGAATAAGGATGTTGTTTTGATGGTTTCGATCTTAATATTGATCGATTTATGGTTTATGTGAGGGAGAATCAATAATGCCTATGATAAAGATGAAGTTTTTGGTAGTTTAATTTTGTTGGGATTCTTAATATTGCTCAAATGCTATTTGGGTTTTGCAAGAACTAATTAAAGGGGATGAGGGTTTTGCTTTAAGGGGGAGGAAAATGAAAGATGGTTGAGGTGGAGACAAGTGCAACGATAGTCAATGCCATCGTCGAAAAAAAAAAATTATGACATAGAATTATGATAGATTAGCATGTGTATTATTTACCGGTACAACAAGTTAGGAAGGTAAAATGATATTTAAGGACCATGTGGTAAGATGAGGAAATTTTTAAAAGTCCGTTGGTAATTAATGTACTTTAACCCCGCTATAAGGACTCATAAGATTATAATAGATATTTTTTTCCAGTAGATACGAGTGCGCGTATTTATGAAAAGTACGCCGTGGCTTTTCTGGTACATTTTACGTTTTTTTCCAAAAATTTATTGAAAAACTTGATAATTACAAAATAACAAGGGCATTATATACTAAGATATTAACAATACAATTCCAAATGATGTATAGAACCTAAGCCTAGCAAGATTAGGGATTTTTGTGTTGGTTTTTGAAATTAAGCTTTGTTTTGAAAATTCGGTAGAAAGTTTGCGGTGTACTTGTGTAAAGTATGCGTAACTTCCTGGGTTATTTCAAAAAAAAGCGGACAGCAAATAGGATCGTGCGGCGCGTTCTTCCTGAAGAAAAACGATTTTGGGGTTCCGTTTTGCTAGAAAATGGTACAACAGTTTGAAAAATTTTGATTGTTCAAAACTCAGTAGACAACTGTGACAAGAAACAATTTAGCACAAATCTACCAAACAAACTATAATAACTTAAACAATTCCCTGGCAGCGGCGTCAAAAACATGATGTGTGTTTTCCAAGCTTTAAATTTATAATACTAGAAATACTGATTTTTACTAAATAAACAACACTCGGTGTGACAAACCTGACATGAGCATGTAGTCTAATCCGTTTAGTGGAGATTATTGAATATGTGGTAATGTATGGTTTATGTGTTTATATGCGTTATGTGGATTGTGTGAGAGAGTTTGGTAATATCTAACTCCTTGAGAGTGGTCATATCATTTTGGGATTGGATGGTGATTGGATTTGGTTAAGTTCCTTTCGTTTACTTTTGGTGGCAAGGAAATGACTTTTGTGGTTTTGGCGTTTTTGCGTTAATTGTGTAAGTATTATTACGTATACGTATTTATGTGTTAGTAAAATTAGGTATGAATATGCTTTAGTGAGTAGATAAGAAAGAAATAAAATTTCATTTTTGAAAAGTTATTGTTTAATTAAAAATGGATAAAAGTTATTTATTTTAAAAGCTAGTAAATAGCGTATTACGCAAAAAGGTATACTCAAATAAGCTTAGGTTTTTATAAAAACTTAAGGTAATGCAAGTAATTAAGTAATTAATAATTAAATAAAAAAAAAGAAAAGACATAGGGTGTCGGCGAGTTAAGGATTAGAGGAAAAAAGGAAACAAATTTTTGATTATAAACTTGACTTAGATCCTATTAATACTCAAAACCATTATTATCCCTAATTCATTTTCAACCTCCAACTATACCAATTGATCAGCTGAATTCAAGAGCAAGAGAGAAGGAAAAAAATTATTTTTCAAGTTAGGGATTTTTGTAACAATTATTAAGATGGATAATTAGGGTTGTATAAAATCTGTAAATTAATGATGTTTAATCATATTACAATTGATTTAGTGTTTTATTAGGATCATAAGGGTGTCATTCGTTAGGGTTTTATGATCGCGTTAGTAAACTTGATTTCGATTAGGCTGTGTTGTCTCTCGGTGTTTCTCTCATGCTGTAATAGATGTTGTCAAGTTTTTCTAGTGGTCTATGATTATAGCCAGAGGTTCTAGTTCCAGAACATCCGGCCTTGAAAGTTTTTAGAGGTCGGGAAAGCTTTCAAATGGTTGGTTACAAGAAAGGGTTGTCAAAGGTTAGTAAATTCTGGGTCGATTTTAGTTCATATTACGGGTGTAAAACCCCCATTAAAAGTTGAATTCGGATTAGCCAACCTAAATTCTTTTAGTTTCTATGTGTCTATTAAAATCCCCCAAAGGAGAGCTTCTTAGTTGAGTTTAGTATGGTTTTTTAGCGTATAAACGTTATTTTAGTGTGCGATCAGATCCGAAACTGAGTAGTTAAAAGTTTGATTTTATTTGGGGTACTTAAGAGTGGAAATAAATTAGTGGAAAAATCATAGGGATAGTAAACTTATGATATTGAGCCTGTGATTTTTGGTATGAAATTTATAAATAGGTAAGTAGGTATTTTGTAGTTTAGATAACAGGTTTAAAGTGACACTGTAAAAATTCGTATTTCGGGTAAATTGTAGTAACTTTGAAATAAAGTGTGTAACCGAATGGTTAATGGAGGCATAGGTTTAGTCGGGTGACCCGTGAAGGTTAATTAAACCTCTTAGACACCCATATAGACGATTGTGTACATGTGTTAAGATTGAGTGTGAGCTTAGTAACATGTAACATGTGTAGTTTTGTGGTTTAGATTTGGTCCAGTGTTTGTGGATAGCTGCAAGAATTCAAAGTGAGTTTCATAGCTCCCTTTTTTTTTCTTATGTTTTCTTTGGGGTGAAAATGATGCTATGCGTTTTTTTTTTAATGTTTTTAGTTGTTGTGATTATGTGTTATGTGGTTATTGATTTGTGATGTGATACGCTCTATGTCTTTGTTATCAATTGGAGTTGTTTTAAGGTATGTGAGTTCGGTTAAAGAGTGGTGTTTATTACTCAATCAAATCCAACTGAAGGGTTGAAATAATACTCAATAATTGTGTTGGTTCCAGGGCCTAAAGTATAAGTTCAGTCGGATAGACTTTTAGGTGCATCAGTGACGTAATTTGGAGCGGATGTATGGAGTACGCCTACTCAGTGTTGTGATATAGATGATCGCTAGGTACGCATACCCAGTATCCGGTGTTATGACTTGTTTTTGTAACGATCATATTTATATGAAAGTTTTATATGTGATCCTTAAACCTATGACTCTCGCAAATATTATGTTGACATTTAAGAATATTTTCAAGTGAAGCAACAATGGGTAATAAGAAGAGAGAAGTGGCTAGAAAGCGACATAGGATGTCGTGTGGAGTTTATTGCTTTATGGTCTTGATTTTTTTGCATTGTTTGGGGATTATGAATAAATTATGCCTTCTTTTTCTATTGGCGAGAACTATCGTTTCATCAATAAAGACGTCTTTTAGATTTGGATTAGTTTTATGGCTATTGTTATAACACTTTGTGTCTATACTTTGTTTATTTATTGCATGTAGAATTCTATTTATAGACATCATTGTGTTGTGATGATATCCTTTTGTTTATGCCTCGCTTGTTTTCGCCCTTGGCGGGGTTTAGCGAATAGTTGTGACAGATTGGTATTAGACGCCTTTGGTTATAGAGATGTAGGTGGTTGAACTAAACTTATAACCTCAGGGGTGCCTTCATGTTAGATGCATTAGGGCTTAAGTGATTTATAGCTATAACTTATGCTTCCCTTCTATTTTTTTTGCATAGCTTATATATTTTATATTTTGCTAAGTTGTCATTTTAGGTTATTGGGCCTATCACTAATCCTGACGTATGATATGTATGTACTATCTTAGTATTTTTGTTATGTTTTCACTACCATAAGATAGTTCGTTGTGGGAACCGTTTTACCTAACTGGAATTAAGCGTTTAAGGAGCCTTTGTGGTAACGAAGGAGTTTAGGATAGTTGGATCGTTATTTGTGGATGAGAGTAATTTTGGGTGGCCCGCGGATAAGTGGGGTGATTTTTGCTAAAGGCAAAGTAAACCCAAGCGTACATTGGCCTGTGTCCTAACGAGATTCAGATATGATGTGATCTCTTCGCTCGCTAGGACTCCACGCGCCCACCATCCACTCCACCCCCCCCAGCCACCCACTGCCCCCCCCCCCCTCCCCTTACCCCCAACGCCCTCCCTTCCCCCTACACCCCGTCCACACCCGACCCACCACACCCTGAACCCAGTCCCCCAGACCCTCACACCCGCATCATCTACCCCCCTACAACTTGCTCGTGTCTACCGCTCCGCGTTTGGTGCGCTTAGTGACGACACGGACCCCCCCCCCAGCATAAGTTTATCCCGTCCTTTCATTTACGTCGTCATGTTGTTATTGGTTGTTTCTTTCGGATATTTTGTATTTTGGAAGTCGTTGTGAGACTTTTGTTTCTTTATGTCATTTCGATTTCAATTTGATATAAGTAAGTAGTTATTTGATGGAGCATCCTTTATGTGTTAAGTTGGAATGGTTTAAGATGTGCAATGTGGTATATGTGCTTATATGTGAATTATGATTGATATGGGCAATCTTGGAAGTAAGTACACATGTAAAAGGAGGCACTTATAATTATGGTGGCCAACATAATTATAAAGGCATCACACACGTAGACTTGGACATGATTTGCATTTATTTGTTTTGTGTGTTTGTTGTAAGATGGTAGTGTAAATGTTTTTTTTATTGATATGTGTATTCATGATAAGGATGGTAGTATGGGTAGAGAATTATTCTCTTACCCTAATTGGAGGATATGTTAAGGTGAGTTGTATAGATTGTAAGTTTCCCTTTTATCAAGTATTTGTGGATACCTAGTATTGCTATTATAGAGGTTGCTCGTTTGCTCGGTTGTTTGTTCGGATTTTCTAAGTCTAAGTTTAGACATCCCTTCATCGTACTTGTTAGTAAGGATACTAATTTTTCCTATTTGACGTCTCGATGTTATATTGGTTCGTTCGGAATTGCTTTTAAGGATATAGGTGCGTTTTGTTAGTCCTTTCATTGCATTGATTACTCGTTTGAGTATCAAAGTTTCTTTTAAGACTAATTGTGCCTAACCATATTAGTAGTGGTATCATTACTCCTTTCATTTTGTATATCCCCTTGGTTTGGTAACCCGTTGGCGACGTCATGTTAGTATCAATGCTTTTAGTTTTTGCTCTGTTGATCGTTTTTTGGATAAAGATTTACGTTTTCTTTGGGTACGTAAACGTCTCGCAGAGTTTTCTTGTACGATGTTCATTTGATTTTATTTATGATGTATATGTTCCTGATATTTTATTCATTTTCAAATAATAGAATTGTGTTAGAGTCTGTACGGTGTTTTACGATCCCTGTTGGTATTATGGTGTCCTTTGTTAAGTAACATATTTTATAATTGATGTCTAATTATAAAACTCTTTGGAAGTATTGTGTTGGTGTTTGTAGAAAATTGTGTATAAAATGATCTTTGTAAATAGATTTTTATTTTATTATAAAAAAACAGGTTTAAAGTGATTTATAATGGTAAGGTACGATACACCATTAGATAACAGTCTCTAGATTTTTTTATGACAACCTGAATGAATTTTATAAATATTACATTTAAAACAATTTTATTTATTCTTTAAAATGATTTTTATACTTAAAGTAACTTCTTTATTTTAAATTGATTTTTATAAAAACATTATTTAATTTGGTCTTTCGAGTAAAGTTGATAATTGGTATAAGAATTTCCGTCTTTAGTATATATTTTTTTATGTGTTCATTTGTCGTGGTACGCTTGTTGGTTTTCTTTCGTTGCATTTTCACTCTGTGCATATACGTATCCTTTCTTTCAAAGGATTCTTATGTCATTTGATCCACGTCTACTTGCATATGTGGAATCTCCTATATGCATTCTAGCCTTTGACTCGATATTCGTTTGTTATCCTATTCGATTGTTGTAACCCTTGGAGTTCGTTGATATCGTTGAATCGTGGAAGCTTTGATGTGATTGTGGGAATGGACTGGTTGTCCAAGAGGAAGTTTGTGATAGTATGTCATGAGAAGGTGGTTAGGATACCGTTGGAAGATGATGAGATACGTCGGGTTCATGATGAACGTACTCAAGGAGTCGTGAAAACCTTATTAAACACGAAGGTAGATGAACCGAAAGTGAGTGATACTTCCGTCGTACGAGATTTTGTTGATATGTTTCGAAAGACTTGTCGATGACCACCACAACGACAAGTTGAGTTCCGCATAGATTTAGTTCCTGAAGTGACGCCAGTCGCGAAGTCTACATATCGTCTAGCACCCTTGGAAATGCAAGAATTGTCTGAACAACTTCGAGAGTTGCAAGACAAGGGTTTCATATGACCTAGTCATTTTCCGTGAGGAGCACCAGTGTCGTTTGTTAAGAAAAGGAGCATGGAGTTCATTTGAAGTTAGTTTTGGAATTACTGAGGAAGGAGAAGTTGTATGCTAAGGTTACTAGTGTGAGGCGGTAAAGAATTGGGAAGTACCTACGACACCATCCGAGATATGATTATTCTTAGGATTGGCAAGTTACCTATCTACGTTTCATCGCAAACTTTTCTAAGATTGTTAAACCCATTACTTCCCTAACTGAGAGGAATCAGAAGTATGAGTGGGGCGCAGAACGAAAAGAGGCTTTCCAGAATTTAAAGAATGATTTGTGTGACGCTTTGATTAATCGAATGTAGTGGTTGATGCGTTGAGTAGAAAAGAGAGGTGACACTGAGCTTAAGGCACTGTCCATGATATCTAGTCAGAGGTAAGGACAAGGATATTGACTATCCAACGTGAGACGTCCAAGGTAGAGAACGCAGAGAATGCTATGCGTGACCTAGTAGACCAACAAATGGAAAGAGAGCAGATGATGGTTGTGACTTTATGGAATTAAATTGTATAGGAAGTTATGAGTATGAAATTGCTTACCATATAGGTAGGGCAAATGTGGTGATTGATGCGCGTTTAAGGAAGAAGGAACGATGTGAAACCTAGCGTGTGTCGATAAGCGATGGCTATGACCATTCAGTATGGGAGTAAGGAGGAATGATTAATTGGCATGCCAAATTGGGGCGTTCAAGCAATGAAGAACGTACTCGAAGAACGGCTTCATGGGTTAGATTAACATATGGAAAGAAGGAGGACGTTTTTGAGCGTTTGTTACTTAATGGATGTATTGTGAGTGTTGTTAGTCAGGGGAATGTGAGAACGGTAGTTTAGTACTTGGGTGAGGCTAATGATCAAGGTACTTGGTACACCGGGAGCGGATTAGAACCGTACCATAACCTTACGACATGTATGGTAGCCCGTGTATGAACGGATATAGTTAACCTATGTTTGCAATTGTTGGATTTGTTTAGGGAGGTGACGGCTGCAATGTTCAACACTTTTGGCTTGCGTGCAACAACCTCAGATACTTGCGCTGAAATGAGATAGAATCACCATGGGATATTCTTCACAAAATTTCTAAGGTCAAAGTGTGAGTATATGTGAATTGGCGTGATGGTCGTGATAGGACGACAAGTAGCTATTTTCTGGCTATAAGAGAAGACTATAGTACGGAAAGATTGGCAAAGATTTACATCGATGAAATAGTCGCGCGACATGGAGTTCCTGTGTCGATTATTTCAGATTTAGATGGATGATTTACCTCGTGGTTTTGGCAGACGCTGCAGAAAGTGTTAGTGACGCGATTAGATTTGAGTACTGCTTAGCATCCTCAAGCGGATGGACAAAGTGAACATATGATTTAGACTTTGGAGGATATAATGAGGGCATGTGTTATCGATTTTGGTGGTAGTTATCAATTGAGCATTCGGTGTGCTCCGTTTGAAGCTTTGTATGGTAGGAAATGTAGATCGCCCACTGGTTAATAACTTGAGAACTTGGAATTCAACAATTGAATTTCAACATAAAAAAAACTCATTGCTTCATTAATTCTTAAAAACAATACAAAGCTGAAAGAACAGTTGCAATAATCTTTTAAAAGACTAAAATGACTTAATTCGGTAATAATATATATATATATATATAATATATAAGCAAACACTCAACCAATTACCTTTGCACAAGGAATGGTTAAAAGTTTACCAAAATAAAATATATATGTAGCCGGAAGTATGATTCCCGGGTCGTTTTGTCCCAACGAGGCTTGAATGGAAAATCGAATCACGAATTGATAAACGATGTTTGAATATGACAAGGTTAGGCTTGGTTTTCTATTTCTACAAGTTAAATAAGCCAAAAGATTAAATAAAACCTAAAAAACGAAAGCTAAATAACTTAAAACCTAAAACGGGTGCGAAAAACAAGGGCTAAAAACCTAAATTTTTGCAAATTAAACCCTAAAACAAATTTAAAAGCTAAAATAGATTCTAAATGACAAATAACGAAGTTTAAAAAAAACTAGACTAAAAACGGAGGTCGTTTGACCCAAAAACGAGTCAAGACAAGAACGGGGACAAATCCCGTTCTTTAGAAAATGAATTTTTGAAAAAAAATGAACCTACGAAACTTTTAACATTTTTCCTACAAAATATATGAAAAAAGAAAATTTTAAAAAAAAAGTTTATATTTTTCTGATTAATATTTTATTTTTTATGAATTTTTTAAGATTTAAATGATTAAAAACTATAAAAATAATCCTAGAGCTAAAAATATTAACCTAAATTTTTTATAAAAATTACACTAAGTGGAGAAAAAGTGCAGAAATTTAACAAAATTAAAAGCCCCAAATTTTATCTAATGGTTAAAGCTTAATTAAACTAATTAAAACTAAACCTAACTAATAATTAAACTAAAACTAACAAGGACTAACAATGGACTAACGACAGGGACTATTTGTGACAAAAGACCAAAATAAATTCTTTTTTTCCTACCCTGAACCCCAATCCCGATTTTAGTCCAAGTCCCCCAAAAGTGCTGATTTTAAAAAGTCGTTTTTAGCCAAAACGCAAAACACGAAAGTTGTTCACAACATGTTTTTAAGCAACTTTAATAAAGACACCTTGCGAAAATAAGCACTTTATAAGCTCCAAAAAGCCAATTTAGCTGCTGATTGCAGAAAGTAAGCTAAAATTTTGGTTTTTGGTATTTTGGGCACTACAAACTCAAAATAAGCTCAAATTCAAAAAATAGAGATGTTTTGCAAAGCTTATATGTTGCTTAATCTGATTCCAAAAAGCTTTTTCAACCAAACACAACTTAACCTCAATTTGCATCAAAAAGTAGTAAACTCTAACTTTTTCTTAAATAAGCCAAATTCAAAATAAGCTAAAATCACCAATAAGCCAAACTAAAAAGTGGGCTTTTGGAAATAAGCTCACTACTGAGTCCTTATTAAGCCCACCTATTCACTTGTTTAAATAATCCACTGAAATAAGCACAATAAGCACAAATGACTACACTACTATTTTTTGGATTTTAATGAAAATAAGCACTTTTAGACCTAAAATAAGCTACTGAAATAAGCTCAAAACTTTAAACAAACCTCAAACAGATTTAGTTCACCCTCCAATGAGCTTATGCTCAAAAAATCATAACCTAAAACCTAATCTAACTAACCTAAAAGTGAGATCAAAAATTGGTGAAAACTGAACCATAAATAGGAAATTTTAGACATTTTTGACCCATTTGCTCTTAAACCTATAAAATAGATTTAAATCCTTTATGGCCAGATTTTTAATGTATTCTAATGATTAAAATGGACTCAAAACAACTCTTAAACATTACCCAAACTTAAAATCAAAGATTATGCATGCACAAACCATAAAAACACCACAAATTTGAAATATGCTTAGAAAATCATAAAAACATTATAAAGCTAATTTAAAACTTATTAAGACTATCTATTAGACCATTTTAAAGCTAATGAAATATGACTTGAGAACCCAAGACAGTTAAAAATCCAACAGTTCAACTACCGGTACTAACTTGGAGTTAGTACCGCTAGCTTTGAGTTAGTACCGCTAGTTCTAAGTTAGTACTGCTAGTTCTAAAAACCTCTTAAAGTTTTCAAAAGTCATTTTATTTCAAGCTGATTGGATCCTAATTTGTTAAAAACAGATTATCAAATGACAAAATAAAGTACTTATGAGCAGATTTCAATCAGTGATAAGCACTTAAATAAGCTAAATTAATCTAACAGTATTAACTACACATGCTACCAGTACTAACTAGGAAAGTTGCACAAATCATTTTTGAACTGAAATCTAAGCAGGATAAGCACTAAACAACATAATAAAGCATAAATAAGCAAATATAAATAACAAATAAGCTCTATAAGCAGTTCTACAATAAGTAAGAAAATCGAGAAAAAGAGAGACTTACAACACCCTTGCTTAAACAGGGCTGCTTAAGCTTTTACAAGCTGATCTACAAGCTCTAGCTTGTCAAAGACAAGCTAGTAATGTCCATAAGCACATCCTTTGTTTGCTTATCATCCAAAAAAGTAAGCTGTGGTATTTTTGGGTGACCTTTTTTTTTATTTCTCCTTAACTACTTAACCTTTTTAAGTTACTTAGTTAAAACAGCTTTAACATTTAAGCATATATTGAACAGCTTTTTAAAACACAATTAAGCACTTGTTTTATAACTATAGACTTGGAAAGAATTCAACAATTGGATTTCAAACATAAAAAAAAACTCATTGCTTCATAATTCTTAAAAACCAATACAAAGTTAAGGAAAGTTGCCAATAATCTTTAAGAAAGACAAAAAATGACTTAATTTAAATTACAATTAAACTATAAAAGCAAGAATGCCTTTTTAGCATACAAAAGGGTCCTATTATACCTAGTGTTCTCATCCCTTGGTCTCCCGTTTGTGTTTCTTTTGTGAGACAAAAACCATAATGTGTTTGTTGTGTGAGAGCATTCTTAGACTAAATCTCAGCCCTTAATCTTTTTCCAAGTCATCTCCATCATTGAAATTTGTGATTGTTTAAAACGTATGAGGAATGCCATCATGTATAGTGGTTTAGGGTTTAGCGAGGATGAGGTCTTAAATGTACTATCCACAGAGCGATTTAATTGCGATCGAGCAAAGGTTCCAGGTAAAAGGTGGGAAAGAAACCCATTAAGCTCAAGTGAAGATGGTGCTTTCTGAGCTTTTGTGATGTGTAAAAGGGTTGTATCAGGTTGGGGTTGAGATTTTAGGTAAATGCAAGATTGGTCCTCCATTTATAGTGATTCTCTTTGCAAAATTCCATCCTTAAGTGATACAATTTGGGGACTTGCAAAAACTAGCCCCTCAACCCATATAAGAATGTATGCAAACTCAGTCCATGTTTAATACAAGTAATTAGTGATTTGTCATGTTAACTCTCCCCTCTGACTTGTATTTTGAATTAATTTTGCAAAGTTCCACCCTTGTAGTCTTTTTCTTCTTGTAATACACTTAGGGATTTGGCATTTTTGGTCCCTCAAGTTATATTTCTTCTGATTTTGACTTCCTCTTGACTTTGACTGTTTGACTTTTCTGTTGACTTTTTGACTTGATTGACTTTTTGGTTTCGATTTGGCTTCGTCTTTTCACACTTTTCCATTCCGTGCTCGGTTTTGTCCGTTTTGGCTTTGTTTTTCGTCCTTTTGTCGATATCCGATACCTGCACAGTACACAAAGCAAAACAAACATATATTTGGCAATTTCTGTCTGTTTTTGGTCATTTAGGCTCGTTTTATTAGGTATAAAATATGTGTAATTAAGCACATATTAAATCCCCCATACTAAGATATTGCCGTGTCCTCACGCAATGTTATGAAGTAAACACTCAAGAAAACCAAGAATCTTAATCCCCCTTGACTAATAACCTCGAAAAGTAGCTAAGTGTTCGTCAAGGGGAACTAAAGAATCAATAGCTTCGACAAGTCCCGTTTTCACCATTTTTATATTTACACTAACTATCCCTAATATTTTTGTATTTTCCCTTTTTCTTTTCTCAACTAACATGTTTGACTTCCTTTATTTTATCAACACTGGGATCATAGAATGAGAAGCGCCCATAGAATAATCTATGGATGTCCTGACGGATAAATTCATCGTCCCCGATTTTTCACTAGTCCCAAGCTAAGCGTAAAAACGAAATCACCGTTAAGTACAAGTAAAGATGCTAACACTACTTATAACTATGACTTGTCAACTTTTTGCTCCCAACAATTATTCAATTAGAGTGATTGTGCTTAATTTTAAGTTAAATTTAGATCGACAGTTTTTAGAAAGTAGTACAGTTTATGTGCATAACGATATTTCTGAAGAAATATGGGGAAAAGACTAGATCACCCACCAACCAGCATATTCTCGATAGATCCCAGCCGAGTTCGACTTAGGTTATCAGGTTGAGACCCCACAGGAGAATGTTCGCAATGTAATAGCGGGATACTCCACCCTTTTAGGCCGAATTTCTTAGATTTACCGCTAAATAAACAATACTACTCAAAGCACGCAAACATCAAAAATTTAATGATCTCATTGGTGCGATTATTCCTAGAAATAATCTACCAACGGCAACCAACAACTTTTGAAGTCTTAGAGCAAGTTATTCTTAGTTCAAAATTATACTTGAGTTTAGAAAAAGAAATCTTAACCATTAAATTTTCCTTATTAGTCATTTATTGCTATAATCATACTATAATACCGTCATCATTTACATGACTACAACATCGGCCACGCTTCTGACAAGATGTAGTGACTTAGTCTGACGACGGTCCCCCGCCTTATATGAAGACTTCAACATAGGCCACGCCTCCGACAAGATGAAGTAAACTGACGGAGAATTCTTATTGATAATACTTAAGAATGCACTTTGGCATTTATTATCCCACTATGGGCTTTGTTTTGAAGACTGCAACATCGTTTGTGAGCCGGCAAGATGCAGTAAACCTTTATCAGCCCACAGTTTATATTTTTCATCATTCATTTTTTTATTTTTTATTTATTTTTTTATTTATTTATTTTTTATTTATTTTTTTAATTTATTTATTTTATTTATTTTGCAACATATTTTCCGTAATAGGGAAAATTTCGTTTTAGAAACTCAAGTATAAAGCTGAACTAAGATGAATATTTTCGTTTTCGAAAGAGCTTCTTTTTAGAAAATGTCGATTTAAAGCTAAAGCAAAATTAAGCACGTTTATTAGTCAGGTTAAGAGCTTCTGGGAGAAAAAGCGACAAGTTACACTTATAAGCTTTTAAGATTTCCAAATAATCCTTGTTTAGCATCCTACTTATAAACAACACTATCATTTTTCGTTCTTCACGAATTTTAAAGTCCGCGAACGCTTAGTCTAAAAGTTAAGAAACAAGCTAAAAGCTCAACACGCTTGACCGAGTCAAAATTTATTCTCATTCTACCCATTAGGAAAGTCAAAACTGTGACAAGACACTTATTTTATTTTTTTTGAAATTTTTTAAATTTTTTGGTATTTTTGCAAAATTTTGGTGGTAAAAACGGGATTACGTGACAACAATGGCTGCTGGCAAAATCAAATCGAAGATTCCCCTCCCATACTAGAACTAAACATCGTCCTCGATGTTTTAAAAGGGGGTACCTACGTAAATCTAACGCCGTTTATTAAGTGTGCCAAAAGATAAAACGTTAGTCGATTAGATTTGGATATCGGATTCCCAAAATAAAGCTGAGGATGTGAAACTCTAGTGATCGGAGGACAAAACCGCGAGCACGAGAGTCATCACAATCCGAGCAATCCTGGACAATAAACCACAAAACACACAAACACGAAT
>BQNB010008570.1:0-89514 GCA_026074375.1 Tanacetum coccineum | reverse complement strand
AACCCTCTCCACACATGGAGAGAGTGTTGGTTGTTCATTTGTCACATTTCACTTAAGCTAATATTATCATTTTTCTTTCTCTCTCTAAGTGTTCATCCAATCATCTCTTTCTCTCTCTAAAAGTCCAAGTGAATCATTCCATACATTTGTTAAGAGATTCTACAATTGGTATCAAGAGCCATGGGGTGTTTGTGAAGGTTTTGTGTGTGTTGTCTTACTCGTTTTAGGCGTGTATAGTGGTTCGAATCATTCAAAAGGTTTTCACCTTTTGAGGGTTTAAAAACCATAAAGCTTTTAACTTTCTTTCTTATTTATCTTAGTTTAGACTTGAAGTACAAGAAAATCTTTCAAAAACCATAAAAAATATCATCTTTTTATGTCTTTTTGGTTTAAAAGAGGGTTTTGTACCAAGAATCTTGATTTCAAATTTTTCGTGTCAAAGACGTTAAAGTTTGTGTTTTTAAGGTTCTATTAGTCTTAGATAGGTAAGAAGTACAAGAAAAATCAGGTAAAAACGTCAAAAAGTGAGTCATTTTAAGATTTTTGATTTTTGAGTTTCGTAGTGTATTGGGCGATTGGAACGTATCTATACGTGTTCAATGCACAGGGCGATTTATTTACTCAGTTCCTATAGGCGATCTATACTTGTTCACGCTGGTCAGAGCGATCTAACCATTCCTTTCCAGCGATCTAACCTTCAATTCAACAGCGATTTTATACTGTAATTTTTTCAACAGGCGATTTATACCTATAATTTTGCAAAGGCGATTTATACCTGTGATTTTGCAAAGGCGATTTATACCTTAGTTTTTCAAACAGGCAATTTATACCATCATTTCACAAAGGCGATTTATACATTCGTTTTTGTTAAGACAATTTATACTGTCACTTATCAAAGGAGATTTATATAATTAACTTTGTAAAGGCAATTTATACATACCTATTTGTGAAGGCAATTTATAAGCTTGACTCAGGTGAACTATACACGTTTGTTAAGTGAATTATACGGTTGTTCTTTGATTTGTAAAATCCCGTGAATATTCAATTTCTCAGTTTTATCAAGAATTGTAAAATCCCGTGTGTTCCGAAAGACTCAAACCTCATTAATCAAAACTTACTTTAACACAACAACCACCAATCACTGTCCGATCACTTTAATCTTATCACATTGAAATGGATCCAATGATTTCACTTGGACAAAAGAATACTCTTGCTAAGTACATGATACTCTCTGGTGCAGACAATCGTCCATTCATGTTGGACAAAGACCTGTATGATTTGTGGAAGAGTAGAATGGAATTATACATGCAAAATAGAGAACACAGAAGAATAATACTTGAATCAGTTGAAAATGGTCCACTCATTTGGCCTACGGTTGAAGAGAACGGCGTAATCAGAACAAAAAAAATATGCTGAATTATCTGCTGCTGAGAAAATTCAAGCTGATTGTGATATGAAAGCTACCAATATCATTCTTCAAGGTCTTCCTGCTGATATCTATTCACTTGTGAATCATCACAGAGTTGCTAAAGATTTATGGGAGAGAGTTCAGTTACTAATGTAAGGTACCTCTTTAACAAAGCAGGAAAGAGAGTGTAAGTTGTATGATGCATTTGATAAGTTTACTCACATCAAGGGGGAATCACTTCATACGTATTACTGCCATATTATTCAGCTGATCAACTGACCTGAACCTCTACAAGAATGAAAATGGGAGCAAATTTCAATAGTAATAACAAGTTTCTTAAACAGTCTTCCTCCTGAATGGAGTAAGTTGTGACTGATGTCAAGCTTGTTAAAGATTTGCATACCTCCAACTTTGATCAACTTCATGCATATCTTGAACAACACAAACTCCATGCAAATGAAGTCCGTATTGCATTCGTTGCAAATCACAGATAACACCATCTCACTTCACCCTTATTCCACATTCTTACAACAATCCACAACTTCAACAACAATTTTCACCATCACATCATGCATCAATTCAACCCAAACAACATTACTCATCTCATTATCCATCACAAACTCAATTCAATCATTCATCCATTCCACCATCACATACATATCAGTCTCAAATAAATCATCAAACCTTAACTGTTCCACAAGTAATCCCACAAGTTGCTTATCAATCACCTCAAACTCCTACACAACTTATGACTGAGTCACCGTTTGTAGACTCAGGTTTTCCTGTTCCTGTGTTTTCTCTTGGAGATGATCCGATCGCTTGTCTTAATAAAGCAATGGCTTTTCTAACGGTTGTAGCTTCGTCAGGATCAGCCTACTACCAATAATCAACTCAGAACTTCCTCTAATCCAAGAAACCATGCCACTATTCAAGATGGTAGGGTTACAGTGCAACAAGTTCAGGGAAGACAAGGGCAAAATTATTCTGGTAATACTTATAAGAGCAATGCTACTAGTTCAAGGGAAATACACAAGTGGACAGTACAAGAGATTGTTAAATGCTACAACACCCAGGTGAAGGACATATGGACTAGGCAATGCACTCAGCAAAGTGACCAAGGAATGCATATGGTATAAGGAGAAAGCATGATAAGCAAAGCTGGACAAATATTCGATGAGAGCAACTCGCAATTCTTGCCGATCCAAGAATTCAGCTGATCAAAGCTCAATACATTCAACTCCTCTTAATGCTGCTTTTCCAGACTGAGGGATCGTCGATACTTATTGATTCAGCCTGTGATGGATCTCTTCGACTACACAAGCGGTTCTTATGGCCAACATTTTCAACTATGGTTCTGACGTTATCTCAGAGGTACCAAATTCTGAAACCTATCTAAATGATATGGATAATCAAGTGATGCATGCATTGGCAGGATTTGAACAATCACCAGTTAAGGGATTTTACAAGATAACGAATATCTAGTGATAGCAATATCATTCCATATTCTCAATATTTGCAAGAAACACAACAGGCAACTATTCAAGATACTAATTTGCAGGCACAACAAGATTCAATGATTTTATCTATGATTGAACAAATGTTAGAACAAATGATTAATCATGTTAATAATTGGGAAAAGGCTAATAAGGAACAGAATAATGAATCAATAACCGTTGAGCTAGAGAGATATTAGGAAAGGGTCAAAACTTTTGAACAACGTCTTAATATTGATTTAAGCAGTCGTGAAAAAATGATTGATTCTCAAATAGATGATATGATTAGGGAGAAACTTGCACTCAAAGAACAAATTGACTCACTTGAGCAAAATCTTTATAAACAAATCAAAGAAAATGAATCTTTATTCAAAACTTTTATAGTTTTCAAAAATGAATACAAAGAAAAAGAAAATAAATATATGGAAAATGAAATTGATTTGGAAAAGAAGATTAAGGAACTTGATAATATAGTTTATAAAGTGGGTCAATCTGCTCAGACAGTGCACATGTTAACTAAGCCGTAAGCGTTTTATGATAATACACACAAACAAGCTCTAGGTTATCAAAATCCGTTTTACCTTAGGAAAGCTCAGCGGATAAAACCAACCTTGGAATGATTTGTGCTGTTAATACTAAAACACATGTTGTTGTGCCTGTTATGTGATGATGAAGAAACATTTGATTTTGGAAGAAAGAGAGTCGAATCAAAAATATTTTGAAAAGGCCAAAGGATCATGAAGTTATGTAAAGAAAATTTCTCATAAACCAATTATTATAAAATTAAATGCCTAATAGAAGATTTGAAATACTTTTTTTCTTTCTCCACAACAAGAATTATCAGCTAAACAAGCATTTTGGTTTCATACGTTCAATCCTACCATGAGACCTTCTACTCACCACCAGTCAGAGTGGATGTTCCCAGTGAACTACCTAAGTGAGTTTGGTGAATGCAAGCTTAAAAAGAGCATAAATTCCACCTCACCCCAGTTTTGACTCAAGAGGGATAAGAAGTGGAACACACCTAGTGCTCTTTAAAGAAGGTGAATGGGGTTTGAACATACAAAGGCGTTTTTTTAACAATGAAATATAATCATTTCTAAAATCCTTTAAAAACATCGTCATGTGTTGATAAAGATCTTCTAAATGAAATAACTGAAGTACACAAAGTTTTTGATTCAAATAGAAGCGTCCTGTTAAAAAAAAAAACAGTTTATCATTGATAAAATTTTTTTGTGAAAGTTGCTAAGAAAGAAATTCTTTGGAAAATGATGGACCTTACAAAATTCCAAAGTCTCTAGATTTATGGATAACTGTATGAATTCTATTTTTGAATAATGATTCTGTGAATGTGAAAATGCAAAAGTGTGAATTGTGTGAAAAGTGTTTGAATCTTGATGCTGAGCTTTCCAAATCAAAACAAGCATATAATGATCTTTTGAAAAATAACTCACAACTTGAAAAACATTGTATTTCTCTCGAATTGTCAATGCAATTAAAACAAGAAGTTTTTCAAAACGATGAATCTTACGTTAATCAAAATGTTGTTGAAATTCAAGAATATTTTGAAATCAATGATTTGAAAGCTCGGCTACAAGATAAAGACACGACCATTTGTAAGTTGAAGGATACTATTAAATCTTTGAGAGAGAATACCAAGGAAGAGAAAGTTAATCCTGATAAATGTGATCTTGAGCCCATTAATAAGGAACTGAAAAATAGTGTGGCTAATTTGCATACTGAGAACGAATGCCCTTTTGTAATGAAATTAATCATGTGGAAACGTGTTTTAAAGATCAGTTTTGACTCATCAAACAGACACTGTTTCGTCATAAAGAACAAAGTGACTCTTTAATTAACAAACTAAACTTAAAATCTATGGAAAATAAGGATTTAAAAGCTCAAATTCAAGATAAGGGCTTTGTGATAACATCATTGAAAACTGATTTATGAAAATTAAAAAGGAAAGAAATTTTTGAAAATGTTGTACACACACCTTCTGCCACCACTATTGCTCCAGGCAATAGTTCAAGCTGATTTGGTTTCCGTGCCCCTAGAGTTATTGCAAAATAGGAAGTATCACATAAACTATCTTAGAACACCAAAGAACAAGCTAATATTCTCGCGGAAATAGTCGCATCAAGCAGGTGAAACAAACCGTTGATGGAGAATTAGAACCTAGCATGTAAGTAAACCATAAGAACTCAGAGTTGCTTGTATATGTTCAAGATACGCCCTAATGCATAACACCTAGTACTAAAAAGGTTGTTGGTCACCAGCCATAACAATGTCAAGAAAAGTTAGGTTTGTGAACTTTCTCACATCCTCAACAACATTAACCAGTTATAAAAATAAGAGTCTTCTAATACTCAGATCCTCACACACCTGTGTTGTCTTCTACAGGAGTGAAGGTTACTACTACTAGTAATTACGGATCAAAGCATCCAGAAATAAAAAGAATGATAGGATCTCGCAAACACCAAGTAGGAACAGGAAGAATAAAGTAGAAGCCCAACCTAGGAAAGTTAATAAAATGAATCGTGTTGTTAAACCTGTTTGTGATGTTCGTGTTAAGCAGTCTCTGTCAAATGCAAATTCTGATATTCTCTTTGCTACTTGTAATAAATCAATGTTTGATGGTGTTTAGAATAAATGTCTTCTTGATCTTGTGCAAAATGGGAATAAACGTACTAAATCTGTTAAGAAACATAAAAAGCAAAATATTTGGAAACCTACGGGTTATGTATTCACTGAAGTAGGATTTAAGTGGAAACCAACAGGCATAACTTTTACTATAGTTGGTAACTCGTGCCCTTTAACTAGGTTCACCTCAACTAACGTAGTGCCTCCTAAGCAAACCACTTCCCACTCAGATGAAATACAAAAACCAAAAATAAAAGTCTATAGCAGGAAACCTAAAAATGTTAAAAACATAGGTTTGAGTAAAATAGCTAAGATTGTAGAATCTAAGAACGCTAACCACTCGGAACCCAATCAAACTTGGGGATTCAATGCTACAAGATATTCCATCGCTTCTTCCTCTTGTCAGGACAGGTTTTCCAGATTGTACTCTGTATCTGGACTCCGGATGTTCAAAAATCACATGACAGAGAATCCTCTCAGCTCATAACTAGTCAGTAAGTTTCTGGTATCTGTTAGATACGGGAACGACCAAATTGCAAGGATTATCAGGGTAATGGTGACTATCAGTTTGGAAACGTTATATCTCAAGGGTATACTATGATGAGGGACTTGACATAACTTGTTTTTTCTATTGGCCAATTTTGTGATGCGGGGATCTTGAAGTGCATTTTCGGAAAAACACTTGATTTATTCGCATTTAGAAGGAGTTTGATCTACTTTTAGGGTCCCAGAGACACAAATTTGTTACACAATTTCCTTGTGACATGCGTAAATCAACTCCGAATCTGTCTTCTATCCAAACGTCAAAGAACTAAGAGCAGGTTTATGCACCGTAGATTATCTCATCTTAACTTTGGTATTTGAACAAGCTAGCTAAAGCGGTCTTGCACGAGGAATTCCTAGGCATAAATTTTAGAAGATCCATTTATGTTTATCATGTGCATTAGGGGAAAAGCAAAAGAAATCCTCTCAACAACCCTAAAAGCTGAAGACATAACCAAGAGAAACTAATATATTTTGCATATGGAGTTGGTGTGGCCCCCGATGCGTTGCCTAGTATTAAACTGGAAAAGGTATATCTTAGTGATAAGACGACATTACTCAAGAATTACATTGGATAGATTTTTTTGCAGACAAAATAAGAAGCTCCTGCGGCCATCATTCAAATGTATTAAAAACATTCAAGTTTGTTTGAAAGCCACAGTCAGAATGTTTGAACAGATAATGGAACCAAATTTGTCAATCAGACACTTCGTGAATGGTATGAAAATGTTGGCATCACGCATCAAACTTCTGTAAACTCGCACTTCCTTAGCAGAACGTGTTATCAAAAGGCGAAATCCACTCTTGTAGAAGCTTGAGCTCGAACTATGCTGATATTTTCGTAAAGCTCCATTATTCTTTGGGGGGCCTAAGCTACAATACTGCTTGTTACACCCAAAATAGTTCTTTGATAAGCCTCCGATACAACAAAACTCTATACGAAATTATGCAAGATAAGAAACCAAACTTATCATTCTTTCATGTCTTTGGTTCACTTTGCTATCCTACCAATGACCATGAGGATCTGGGTAAATTTGATGCAAAAGCAGACATTGGGATTTTCGTTGGTTACGCACCTGCAAAGAAAGCGTTCAGAATCTACAATAGAAGGACCCGGATAATTACTAAAACAATTCATGAACGTTTGATAAGCTAACAGCAATGGCTTCTGAACAATTCAGTTCAGGACCCAGGCTTCAAGGAATGACTCCTGTTACATACAGAACAAGACATCGTTCCAATCTTGTTCTCTCAACAACCTTGCTTGCGCACCAAAAAGAGATGATTGGGATTGTTTGTTTCAACCAATGTTTGATGAATACTTTAACCCTCCACCAATTGCTATTTCTCTAGTTCAAGAAGCTGCTGCTCCAAGAGCTGAAGTATTAGCTGATTCTCCTGTGTCAACTTCCATTGACCAGGAGGCTCGTTCCATCACAAGTAATTCCTTCATCACAAAATACATGATCAGTCTCCAATCATTTCTCAAGGTATTTGAAGAATCACCAAAATTCCAACATGATCAAAGATCCACTTAACGAATACTCCTAAAGAAGACCTCGACTCCTCAAGGTCATCATCTAATGTGAGACAAATCCACACTCTATTGAACACACCATTGGTAAATTGACTAAGGATCATCCTATAGCAAATACGTGTCGGTGATCCTCCATTCTCGAGCTCTGTATCTACATAGAAAGCAAACTTGAAAACTGATTGGCCAATGTGGTGTTTATTTTGATGCCTTCCTTAACTATCAGATGAACCAAGAACTTCAAACAAGCCATGACCGAACCATCATGGAATCGTGCAATGCAAGAGAAGAAATTCATGAATATGAAAGACTTGAAGTTTGAGGAAATAGGTGACGTGAGTCCCAATAACGGTTCTTAATCAAACTCAAATGGATTTATAAGTCAAAACATTATGAATCTGGTGGGGTACTAAAGAATAAGGCTTCGACTATATGCTCAAAGGATTCAGACAAAGAAGAGGGTATAGATTTTGAGGAATCCATTTTGCACTGTTGCTAAATAAGGCCATTCGTATCTTCCGTAGCTAATGCTTGGCTCACAAAATATACAATCTACCAAATGAACGTAAAATGTCCTTTCTTAAAATGGCTAAGCTCAAAATAAGTGTCTATGTTTCTCAACCAAAGGATTTGTTGATACAGACAACCCAACGCATGTGACAAGCTCAAAAAGCAGCTTTATGGTCTTAAAACAAGCACCCACGTGCATGGAAGATATGCTATCAAGCTTCCTCATCTCTCAACAATTCTCTAAAGGTGCAGTTGATCCAACACTCTTCACACGGCATGCTGGAAATGACATATTACTGGTACAAATTTATGTTGACGATATAATATTTGCATCAACTAATACTGCCATGTGTGATGAGTTTGCTAATTAGATGACCAATAAGTTCAAGATGTCGATGATGGCAAATTGCATTCTTTTTATGGATTACAAATACTCTCAAAGTCCCAGAGACATCTTTATAAACCAATCTAAATATCTTCTGAAAATTGTAAAAAATACGGTTTGCATTCTACTGAATCTGTCGACACACCCATGATTGAAAATAAGAAACTAGATGAAGATCTACATGGGAAACAAGTTGATGCTACACTGTTACCGTAGGCATGATTGGATCCTTAATGTATCTTACATCCAGTAGACCTGACCTTAACTATGTTGTCTGCTTATGTGCCTGGTATCAGGCTAAGCCTACCGAAAAGCCTACAAAGCGGAGAAATGGTTCTTATTTGATACCATTAACGAACCATATAACATGGGGATTATTGGTACTACGAAGGAGTACCACATGTCACTCACTGATAAGACTTATCAAGATGCTGATCACTGCGGGGTGTCAGGATACTAGACTTAGTACATCAGGAAGCGCTCAATTTTAGGTGACAAACTTGTAGTTGGTCTTCAAAGAAGGCAAAAGAGCACTGCATATTCGAGTACAGAGGCCGAATATAATGCCTAGCTGGGTGTTTGCACACAATTCTTTTGGATGCGTTCACAAGGAAGCTAACATATATGCTTTTAATTCCAATAAGATCTCATCTTACTAAACAACAACAAGAGTGCGATTGCTTTATGCTGTAACAATGTTCAACATTCAAGAGCTAAGCACATCGATATTCACTACCATTTCATAAAGGAGCAAGTGGAGAATGGAATCGTGGAGCTATACTTTGTCCGAATTGAATACCAACTGGCTGACATCTTTACTAAACCTTTGCCTCGAGAGAGATTTAACTTCTTGATCGATAAGATAGGGATGAAAAGCATGTCTCCAGAAAGGTTGAAACGTCTGGCAGAGGAAACAGACGAGTAATGGTGGTAACTCATATCCTGTATATATGTATATATGAAAACATAAAAAATCCAAAAAGTTTTTCCTTTTATTAAATTTTTCAAAAATTAAATTAAAAAAAATCAGAAAAATATAAAAATATGTATCTCTGGCATGTCTTCTGAAAATCGATAACATTTACGGCCTTAGAAATGTCATTCAATAATGATACGAGGCTGTAAATGAAGTTCGAGCAGAAGTTTCAAAAGCTTTCAAAACATGCCAAAATGGCTTGCTCATATATTTCCGATAGAAACACCGATCTCATCTTCAAGGCAAGTATGTCGGACAAAAGACAACTTGACCTCACACAACGAGAAAATTTATTTTTCTCGAGATGAATTACTTTATATCGATTCACAGCTTGTGTTTACTTTTCAACACAACCCGTGCTTTCTTTATTCCATAAGTGTACGTGTCAGTGCATTTATGTGTCAAAATAAGAGAAATCTTATTTTTATTTATAAAAAGTTGTCTTCATAATGAATCAGTGTTTTCAGCAATTACAAAAAGATTTTCAAACACAATTCGGCCACTCAAACAATGACAACAACTCTTTAAATAGTAACGGGTTCATCATTTGAGGGGGAGAATGTGTCATCCAATAATCTTTTAAAACGGTCTTTCAAAATAAGTCACGAAATAAACGGATAAAGTTTTTGATAATGACGGATCACAATTTCAAGGGGAGTTAATTTATATTAACTATAAGAGCTTTAGATGTCATTTATTTCAAACTTTAGGGACTTATTTCTAATTTAAGACTTAGTTGATTCTCACGGAATAGATTTAAGCTTATCAATTCTTTGAATACGAACTCATGTATATGTGCGTACTAGGTTTTGCTGATTCCGAGGTATCAAAACCAGCAAGGGGGAAGGAATAGATATACAAGAAAGATAATGAGTACATGTGATAGAATTCATACCCTATTCCTCATTTTAGGTCAAAATCCGAAAGATAAAGGTCATAACTGCAGAGAAAATAAGTGTTTATCTTGTTACTTTTGGGTGTACTATTTCAACTACATGGGGGGTAGAGATATCTTGTGATTTAAAGTATGCATCATTTAAGACACTAGGGGGAAAGTGTTTGTAAAGAGATTTATTACTATCATGAGAAGAATGGAACTTGATTCAATAAATGCTTCCTCAAACGGTTAATCACTAAGCTAATTTTTTTAAAGAGAGTAGAATAGTTGACAAAAGAGGTACGCATAGGTTTGATAAGTATGATGATTCATTAAGTTAGTTAGTATTTAGCAGAAAGAAATGAGTACATCTGGGACTTAGTTGATTTAGGCGTTATCATTTCGACTACATCGAGTGAATAATTGTGACATCCTGGACTTTAGTTTGACTTTGCGGTGTTCAATTTTTATATCAACGCTATCGTGAAAGGAGAAATTCGGACCATACCGAGACTTAATTGACTTTGGTGTTACGGTTTTGAATTAATTGTGTTCTTCGGATATCATGTTTTTTTACATCACGACTGCTTGAGGCGGCTTGCAAGAAAGCTTTGAATCTACTCAAGAAAGGATTGGTGATTTTGTAGGGAAGCTAAGACAACTTCTTATGAAGACTACGGGGAAACCAAACGGCTGCTACAAAGACCATATGATTCGAGTCAATGATGTTCTCATCATTCAGGTCAAACCATCATATATAATAATCATGTGATATATAGAATGTGTATGAAAGACTTGAAATTTAGGCATATAAAGTGGTTAGAGTATGAATTTTTCAAGAATTTCTTAGAAAATTTAAATAATTTTCAAATCACAACTCAAACAACATATAATTCCCCTCATAATTTGAGTGGAGAGCAATAAACAAATTTTTCCTATACGGCTTGTTAATAATCGACATTCTTTCCCCCCGAAATCAGTTATATTGAATCACTTGATATCCAAAATAACATGAGTATATAATATTTTTGATAAGGGGAGAGAAATGTATTAAAATATATATCATCATGTGAATTTGTTAAGATCTCAAGTGTAACTCTTCCTATATATGTGCTAAACTCTTTTCAATTAAATCAGATGCACATATGAAGGGGGAGCAAATGGTTACGTGATTGGCTGAAATGTGGAAGTACCAAAGACCAACTATTTAAATTACCGTATTGGAGTTATAAGGTGGTTAAGTTTAGGTATCCAGTCGCCATTCCCATCCAGAAACTTGAGGAATCTACCCCAAGATATTCCCTAGATGTTAGTAGTTCCTAGGTAGTGCAAAAAGAGTAAAAGTGAGAATAAGGGAAAAGTGCTGACTGAGATGGAGCTAGTACTGGAACAAACCCAACAAGGTTCTAGTCATGAAGTCTCGGTAAGCACTGAAGGGGTTAAAGAATTAAAAAGAAAAGTTAAGATAAAGGGTGAAACAAATAAAGCCCTCCATTACACTTAGGCGAGAACCGGGTCCACTACATATGTTGTCCTAGAAATCACAAAATGGATTTGCAGACCATTGAAGACTGACATCAATGGACCCAGTGATGCAATGCATAACCCTTCCTAGCCACTCAAAATCTCATAAAAGATTTATGTTTCAATTCTCACGGAATTTCACACGGATTTTCTATCAAAGAATTCTCAACCTCCGATTTAGTTGATATTGAAAAGGTGGCAGTCTGCTCCATCTTCCGATCACTAAAACCAAAGTGCACTATTGAGTCTAGAGCCAAAAGAGATCTAATTATAAAATCTCAATATGACACTTTCCCTAATTATGCTTGCTAAGTCACAACAATTACGGAATAAACATATAAAATATATATATATAGTCCTACGCATTATCCTTTGATTTTGCCAAACATGCCTGGAAAGAAACGATTGTAGCATACTTAATGAATTCAAACTTGTTCCATTAATTTATTGTATATAATTGACGATTAATGATGAACTCTTGAAATGATTAACACTTCTCAGATTGTCAACAAACCATGTTTAGCAGTGACGCGTCGGATTGATTTTCAAATGATTTTTCTATCAATCGGCGAGACAGTAACTCACGGAACATCGTTATCGTGTGTCTGCTTTAAGACGTTCTACATAATCAAGAACAAGATGATTACGATTGAATCTAAAATACACGTGTGTTAGAAAGATTCGAATACTGCAAGCTGAAATCAGTCCGAGATTCTTCTTAAATTGAATCTACCTGATCATAGGTTAATCCTCACCAATACGAAGGTTACTCCAACCAAACACAGGCGAATGACAAAGCCATATTCGTCCCCTAAATTTATTGCTAACTGTTTTAATTGTAGATTCACATAAAGAAAGGTCTTAGGTACCTGTTCCAGCTGACTCACAATCACAGCCACATGCACATAACCCGACCGAAACAAACCATAAAAGACATCATAAAGCCTCAAGTACATGTTTCAAACTTCCGATACTCTGATACCCGTACGCTTTCATGAAGTGACGAAGCATTAAAGTCAAATAATTTCAAAGAAGTTTTCGTCACTCTGATACCGAACATTTTTTGAAGTAACGAAGTGTTAAAGTTAAAGAACTTTAAGAAAGATGCATCATTAAAGCTTTCATGCTATCAAATCAAGAAAGGTATGAGCATTCGTCCAAAAGTCATCATTCACAAGATGGCAAGTTACAAATGCGAAAAAGATATGCTTGGTTGATGATCTCAATGTGCTCAAGATCACATATTCACATACAAGTCAAGATAAATAAACAAGCTCAAGCCTAAAGTCAATGATCACTATGCAAAGAAGCAAGACAAAAGATCAACTATTACACAAACAAGGACGTCAAGATCAAAGACAAGAAGCATCACTGATTAATATCAAAGGTCACAAGGAGAGATCTCTATATCATCCTTAGGGGTATGATTGTTAGAAAATACAAAAAAGGGTTGAACATTTATGAGATCTCAAACAATCGTCCCTTATAGGAGAAAGTTAGGAATTCAGTTTTTAATGAAGTGACGATCATTATCGATCTCACGTACCTTGTAATAGCTAGATAAATTGTAATGGTTTAAGAATAGAAAGCTAAACCACGACCAAAGCCCATGGAATAATCCCACTAAGGGTCGCCATGGTCCTGCCATTGTATGTCATAAATAACCCTCTCCACACATGGAGAGGGTGTTGGTTGTTCATTTTGTCACATTTTCACTAAGCTAATATTATTATTTTACTTTCTCTCTCTAATGTTCATCCACCCCCCCCCCCCTCTCTCCCTCTCTTCTAAAATACTAAGTGAATCAATTCCATACGGGTTAAGATTATTCTACAAAAAGCCATATTTATACAGTTTGTCCTGTTGCAATGGAATGTTTGTTGTTCTAGTGCAACAGGACGAAAGACACATTGGCACTTGAAGGGCCAAGGCCCAACCCCCAATAAACGTCTGTTTATGGCTACTAGTAATATAGATATCTTGGCAAAGTAATTATTGTATATAAAATTATACAACAGCACTCCCACAATAATTATTGAGAAAATTGTGTTAGTCTTTGTATTATTGAGAACTGATTGGAGAACTGGAGAATTTAGATCGTCAATGATAAAACCAACTTTGTATAATTATTGTTCTTATTCAATAATCGATATTGAACCAGTGAACCACAATTCTACATTCATTTTTTGGTTTCAAATAATCACGTATATAAAACGCATCCTGTGCGGTTCAAATGAAAAGTTCTTATTATACGACTCTTTAATTTTTTATTGTTTATTTTCGGTATATTTTTTAAATTTTTTGTTTTGGCCCACTCAACGGAACAATCTTGGCTCCGTCACTTCACGTGGCCAAAAGTCATGACATGTTTCCACTTTCTCTTGCATTGTGGGAGGAGTAATGCTATGCTCACATAAATTTTACATAATAACATCACATTAATGAGTGGCTTATTTACTTTTTTCATTGAAGCCAATAGAAAATGAGAGAAAACATTTAAATGGACAAGTGAGGTTGCCGCTTCATGGTGTGGATTTTATTATGTAAAATTTATGTGAGCATAACATTACTCCTCCCACAATGCAAGAGAAAGTGGAAACATGTCATGACTTTTGGCCACGTGAAGTGACGAAGCCAGGATTGTTCCGTTGGGTGGGCCAAAACAAAAAATTTAAAAAATATACCAAAAATAAATAATAAAAAATTAAAGAGTCGTATAATAAGAGCTTTTCATTTGAACCGCACAAGACGCGTTTTATATACGTGATTATTTGAAACCAAAAAATGAATGTAGAATTGTGGTTCACTGGTTCAATATCGATTATTGACTAAGAACAATAATTATAGAAATTTGGTTTTATCATTGACGATCTAAATTCTCCAGTTCCCCAATTAGTTCTCAATAATACAAAGACTAACACAATTTTCTCAATAATTATTGTGGGTGTGCCTGTTGAAATTTTATATACAAAATACTTTGCAAGATATCTATATTACTAGTAGCCATAATAGACGTGGGGTTGGCCTTGGCCCATCCAAGAGCCAATGTGTCTTCGTCCCTGCACTAGACCAACAAACAATTCCATTGAAACAGACAAACTGATAAATACAGCTAATTGTAGAATAATCTTAACACAAGTATGGATTGATTCACTCAGAGTTTTAGAGAGAGGGAGAGAGAGGGGGGGGGGGTTGGATGAACACTTAGAGAGAGAAAGAAAAAAAAAAAATAATAATATTACTTAAGTGAAAATGTGACAAATGAACAACCAACACCCTCTCCATGTGTGGAGAGGGTTTATATATGACATACAATGGCCGGCCATGGACCCTTAGTGGGCTTATCCATGGGCCTTTGGTCCGGTTAGCTTTCTAACTTAACCATACAATTTATCTAGCTATTACAAAGGCTCGTGAGATCGATAATGATCGTCACTTCACTAAAAACTAAATTTCTAACAATCTCCCTCTAAGGGACGATTGTTGAGATCTCATAAATGATCAACACTTTTTGTATTTCAACAATCTCCTCCCTAAGGTGATCTAGAGAACATCCTTGTGACCTGGAGCATAATATCATTGAAGCTTCTTGTCTTGATCTTGAGTCCTTATTTGTGGTAATAGTTTTATCTTATTGTCTGCTTCTTATGCATAGTGAATCAATGACTTAGGCTGAGCATGTTATTTATCTGACTTGTAATGGGAATATGTGATCTTGAGCACATTGAGATCATCAACCAACATAATCTCTTTTCGCCATCTGTAAACCTCTTGCCATCTTGATGAAAAAAACTCGTGACTTTTGGACCGACAAGGCTCAGACCTTTCTTGATTGATATCATAAAAGCTTTAATGAAGCATCTTTCTTAAAGTTTTTCTTTAACTTTAACACTTCGTTACTTCAAAAAAATGTTCGGTATCAGAGTGACGAAAACTTCTTTGAAATTATTTGACTTTAATGCTTCGTCACTTCAAGAAAGACGTACGGTATCAGAGTATCGGAAGTCTTGAAACAAGTACTTGAGCTTTCCATGATGTCTTTTATTTTGTCCGGTCGGGTATGAGCATGTGGCTGTGAATTTGTGAGTCAGCTGGAACCAGGTACCTCCAAGACCATCTTTATGTGAATCTGCAATAAAACAGTTAGCAATAAATTTGGGAGACGAATATGGCTTTGTCATTCGCCCGTGTTTGGTCGGAGTAACCTTCGAATCCGTGAGGATCAACCTGTGATCAGGTAGATTCAATTTAAGAAGAATCTCCTGACATATTCCACTTGCAGTATTGAATCTTTCTACACACGTGTAATTAGAATTCCATCGTACTCAACCATGTTCTTATTATTAGAACGTCTTAAAGCAGACAACACGATAAGAGTGAACCAGTGAGTTACTGTCTCACCGATTGAATAGAAAAATCAATTTGAAAATCAATCGACGCGTCACTTGCTAAAATGGTTTTGTGACACATCGAGAGTGTTAATCATTTCAAGAGTTCATCATCAATCGTCAATTCATATACTGAACAGAGTTTGATCAATAAGAACGCACCATACGTTTCTTCAGGGTGTTCTGGCAAAATCACAAGGATAATGCGTAGGACTATAAATATATATATATTAGATGTGATTCGACATTGTTGACTTAGCAAGCATAATTTTGACAAGTGTCATAGTGAGATTTATGAATGATCTGTTTTGGCTCTAGACTCAATAGTGCACTTTGGTTTTAGTGATCGGAGGCTGGAGCAGACTGTCACATTTTCAATATCAACTAACTCGGAGTGAGAAAGTTGATAGAAATGCGTGTAATCTCCGTGAGAAATGAAACAGAAATCTTTTAAGAGATTCTGAGTGGTTAGGAAGGGTTATGCATTGCATCACTGGGTCCATGATGTCAGTCTTCAATGTCAGCAATCATCTTTGTGATTCTAGACAACAAATGTATTGACCCGGTTTCTGCCTAAGTGTAAGGATGGCTTATTTCTTTTCACCCTTTATCTTAACTTTATTCCTTTTTAATTCTTTAACCCCTTCATGCTTACCGATAACTTTCATAACTAGAACCTTGTTGGGTTTGTTCCAGTACTAGCTCCATCTCAGTCGGCACTTTTCCCTTATTCTCACTTTTACTCTTTTTTGCATACCTAAGGACTACTACACTATCTAGTGGAATATCTCTGGGTAGATCCCTCAGTTCTGGATGGATCATGGGAATGGATACCTAAACTTAACCACCTTATAACTCCAATACGGTAATTTAAATAGTTGGTCTTTGGTACTTCCACATTTCAGCCAATCACGTAACCATTTGCCCCCTTCATATGTGCATCGATTAATTAAAAGATTTTAGCACATATATAAGAAAGCGTACACTTGAGATCTTAACAAATCACATTATTAGCCATATATTTTAATCACATTCTCTCCCCTTATCAAAAATATTTACACTCATGATATTTGATATTCCAATGATTCAATATAACTGCTTCGGGGAAAGAAAGTCCGATTATTTAACAAGCCGTAATAGAACATTTTTTATGCTCCCCCACAAATTATGAGGGAAATTATATGACGTTTGAGTATGAATAATTAGAAAAGATACATTCTTATCAAAGAAATTCTTGAAAATTCATACTCAACCACTATATATGCCCTAATTTTTCAAGTCATCTACACATGTTTAAATATTCACAAGAATATTAATATATGATTAGACCTGAATGATGAGAACATTCATATGATCGAATCATATGTTCCTTAGTATGCAGCCGTAGGTCTTCCCCGTAGTCTCTCATAAGAAGTTGTCTTAGCTTCCCTACAAAATCACCAATCCTTTCTTGAGTAGATTCAAAGCTTTCTTGCAAGCCGCCTCAAGCAGTCGTGATGTAAAAAAACATGATATCCGAAGAACACAATTAATTCAAAACCGTAACACCAAAGTCAATTAAGTCTCGGATGTCCGAATTTCTCCTTTCACGATAGCGATGATATAAATTGAAACACCAAAGTCAACTAAGTCCCGGATGTCACAATTATTCCTCGAAAGTTAGTCGAAATAAAAAACTCCATAAGTCAAAAACAAATCCTACAAATGTACTCATTTCTTTCTGCATAATACTGACTAACTTAAGGAATCATCATACTTATCAAACCTATGTGTACCTTTTTTGTCAACTAATTCTACTCCCTTTTGAAATAAGCTTAGTGATTAACCGTTTGAGGAAGCATTTATTGAATCAGTAACTAATCTTCTCACGCTTAGAATAAATTTTCTTACAACACTTCCCCTTAGTATCTTAAATGATGCATACTTGAAATCACAAGATATCTCTACCCCCATGTAGTTGAAATAGTTCACCCGAAAGTAACAAGATAAACACTGATTTTCTCTGCGGTTATGACATTTGTCTTTCCGGAATGACCTAAAATGAGAATAGGGTATGAATTCTATCACGTGTACTCATTATCTTTCTTGTATATCTATTCCTTCCCCCTTGCTGGTTTCGATACCTCAGAATCAGCAAAACCTAGTACGCACATATACTTGAGATCGTGTTCGAAGAATTGATAAGCTTAAATCTATTCCGTGAGAATCAACTAAGTCTTAAATTGCAAATAAGTCCCTAAAGTTTGAAATAAATGACATCTAAAGCTCTTATAGTTAATATAAATTAACTCCCCTTGAAATTGTGATCCGTCATTATCAAAAACTTTATCCGTTTATTCCGTGACTTATTTTGAAAGACCGTTTTAAAAGATTATTGGATGACACATTCTCCCCCTCAAATGATGACCCGTTTTCTATTTAAAGAGCTGTTGTCATTGTTTGAGTGGTCGAATTGTCTTTGAAAATCTTTTTGTGATTACTGAAAACACTGATTCATTGTGAAGACAACTTTTTACCAATAAAAATAAGATTTCTCTTATTTTGACACATAAATGCACTGACACGTACACTTATTGTATATAGGAAGCACGGGTTGTGTTGCAAAGTAAACACAAGCCTTTGAATGAATATAAAGTAATTCATTCCCGAGAAAAATAAATTTCCCGTTGTGAGGTCAAGTTGTCTTTTTGACGACATACTTGCCTTGAAGATGAAGACCGGGTTACTATCGAAAATAATAGCAAGCCATTTTGGCATGTTTTGAAAGCTTTTGAAACTTCTGCTCGAACTTCATTTACAGCCTCGTATCATTATTAAATGACATTTCTAAGGCCGTAAATGTTATCGATTTTCAGAAGACATGCCAGAGATACATATTTTTATATTTTTTTGATTTTTTTTAATTTAATTTTTGAAAAATTTAATAAAAGGAAAATCTTTTTGGATTTTTTTATGTTTTCATATATACATATATACAGGATATTAGTTTTACACCCATTACTCTCTGTTTCCTCTGCAGACGTTTTCAACCTTTCTGGAGACATGCTTTCATACCCTATCTTATCTGATCAGAAGATAAATCTCTCTCGAGCAAAGGTTTAGTAAAGAAGTCCAGCCAGTTGGGTATTCAATACGGACAAAGTATAGCTCCACATTCCATTCTCCACTTGCTCCTTTATGAAATGGTAGCGAATATCGATGTGCTTAGCTCTTAAATGTTGAACATTGTTGCAGCATAAAGCAATCGCACTCTTGTTGTCGCAGTACATAGAGATCCTATTGAATTGAAAGCCATAATCTGTTACCTATGAACGCATCTAAAGGATTTGTGAGCAACACCCAGATAAGGCAATATATTCAGCCTCTGTACTCGATATGGAAGTGCTCTTTTGCTTCTTGGACGACCAGCTAACAAGTTTATCACCTAAGATTGGAGTGCTTCCTGATGTACTACGTCTAGTGTCCTGACACCCCGCGTGATCGGCATTTGCATAAGTTGTGAGTGGCGTATCAGTATCCTTCAAGTACCATAGACCAATGTTAATGGTTCCATTAAGGTATCAAAAGAACTATTTCACCGCTTGTAAGTGCTTTCAGTAGGCTTAGCCTAATATAGGGCATATAAGCAGACAACATGATCAGGTCTACTAGATGTAAGATACATTAAGGATCTAATCATACCACAGTAAAGTGTAGCATCAACTTGTTTCCCATGTAGATCTTCATCCAGTTTCTTGTTTTCAGTTATGGGTGTGTCGACAAAATCAGTAGAATGCAAACAATATTTTTTAATAATTTTAGAAGCATATTTAGATTGGTTTATAAAGATACCTCTGTGACTTTGAGATATTTGTAATCCTAAAAAGAATAACATTTGCCCCATCATTGACATCTTGAACTTATTAGTCATCTGATTAGCAAACTCATTAAACATGGCAGTATTAGATGATGCAAATATTATATCGTCAACATAAATTTGTACTAGTAATATGTCATTTCCAGCATGCTGTGTAAAGAGTGTTGGATCAACTGCACCTTTGGTGAATTGTTGAGAGATAAGGAAGCTTGACAGCATATCATACCATATATGTGGTGCTTGTTTAAGACCATAAAGAGCCTTTTTGAGCTTGTACACATGCGATGGGTTGTCTTGATCAACAAATCATTCTGGTTAAGAAACGTAGACCTCTTCTTTGAGCTCGCCATTTTAGAAAGCCATTTTGATGTCCATTTGGTAGATTATTATATTCTTATGAGCGGCATTTGCTATGAAGATACGAATGGCCTCAATTCTAGCAACCGATGCAAATGATTCCTTGAAATTGATTCATTCTTCTTGTCTGAATCCTTGAGCAACTAGTCTAGCTTTATTTTTTAGTACTCCACCAAATTCATCTGTCTTGACCTTATAAATCCATTTTAGCTTGATCAAGAATACTTTAACTAGACACGACACCAATTCCCAAACTTCAAGTCTTTCAAATTCAAGAATTTCTTCTTGCATTGCATCGATCCATGATGGTTCAGTCATTGCTTGTTTGAAGTTCTTTGGTTCTACTAAAGTTAGGAAGGCATCTAAATAACACCACATGGCATCAGTTTCAAGTTCCTTCCTTGTAGATACAGAGCGAAAAGGATCATCGATCACGTTTGCTATAGGATGATCCTTAGTCCATCTACCAAGGTGTTTAATTAGAGTGTGGAGTTGTCTCACATTAGATGATGATCCTTAAGAAGTTGAATCTTCATGAGGAGATTCATTAAGTGGATCATCATGAAATGTTGGTGTTTTTGGTGATTCTTCAAAACCTTGAGAAATGATTGAAGAATGTTCAAGTTCTTGTGAAGAGGGAATACTTGTTGATGGAGTATCTTAGTCAATGGAAGTTGACACATGAGAATCAGCTAATACTTCAGCTTTTGGAGCAACAACTTCTTGAACTGGAGAGACAACATTTGTTGAAGGATTAAAATATTCATCAAACATTGGTTGAAACAACCAATCCCAATCATCTCTTATTGGTGGAATACAAGGTTGTTGAGAAACAGGGTTTGATACGAGTCCTGTACTGGATGTAGCAGGAGTCATATATTGAAGACCGGGTCCTGAACTAGATTGTTCAGAAGCCATTGTTATTAGCTCATCGAACGTCACATGAATTGTTTCAGTAATTATCTGGGTCCTTCTATTGTAGATTCTGAACGCTTTCTTTGCAGGCGCGTAACCAACGAAAATCTCAATGTCTGCTTTTGCATCAAATTTACCCAGATCGTCATGGTCATTGGTAGGATAACACAGTGAACCAAAGACATGAAAGAAAGATAAGTCTAATTTTTTGTCTTGCATAAGCTCGTATGGAGTTTTGTTGTATCGGAGGCGTATTAAAGAACAGTTTTGGGTGTAACAAGCAGTATTGATAGCTTCGGCCCAGAGAAATAATAGAGCTTTAGAAAATATCATCATAGTTCTAGCAGCTTCTACAAGAGTCTGATTTCGCCTTTCGACAACACCGTTCTGCTGAGGAGTGCGAGCTACAGAAGTTTGATGCGTGATGCCAACATTTTCATACCATTGACGAAGTGTCTGATTGACAAATTGGGTTCCATTATCTGTTCGAACATTCCAGACAGTGGCTTTCAAAGGAACTTGTATGTTTTTGATACATTTGATGATGGCTGCAGGTGCTTCATCTTTTGTCTTCAAAAATCTGACACAAGTAAATCTTGAGTAATCATCGACTATTACTAAGATATACCTTTTCCTGTTAATACTAGCCACACGCATCGAGCCACACAAATCCATATGCAAAAGATATAGTTTCTCTTGGTTAGTGTCTTTAGCTTTTGGTTGATGAGAGGATTTTTCTTGCTTTTTCCTAATGCACATGTTGAACACAGATGATCTCTCTATAATTTAAGCTTTGGAATGCCTCATGCAAGACCGTCTTTGGCTAGCTTGTTAAGAGTACCAAAGTTGAGATGCGATAACTACAGTGCCATAACCAGCTCTTAGTCTTGGAAGCTTTTGATAGAAGACAGATGGAAGAAGTCTTTAGCATGTCATCAAGAGAAATTATGTATAAATTTTTGTCTTTGGAGCCTGAAAGTAGATCAACACCTTCTAAATTCTGAATAAAGCAAGTGTTTTTCTAAAAGCAATTTCAAGATATGAGTCACAAAATCGTCTACAGAAAACAGTTTATGTCAATCCTCTGCAACATAGTACACCCTTAAGATAATTACATTCCCCGGCTGATAGTCACCATACCTCATTATCTTTGCAACTTGGTCATTTCTAAATCGAACAGTTCCTAGAAATTTACTAACGAAGTTCATGAGCTGAGAGCAGTTCCCTGTCATATGTTTTGAGCATCTGGAGTCCAGATACCAGAGGACAATCTGGACAACCTGTCCCATTGACAAGAGAAGAAGAAGATGGTGAACATCTTGAACATTAGAATCCCCACAAAATGAATGGTCCCGAGTTGTTAGCAATCTTAGATTCTACAATCTTAGCTTTTTTACTCGAACCTACTGATTTTATTTGTTTGGGTCTCCTACTATAGACTTTAATCTCTAGTTTTGGTGTTTCAACTGAATTAGAAGTGGTTTCCTTAAGATGCACTATTTTCTTGGGAGTGATCCTAGTTAAAGGGCACGAGTTACCAACTATTGTGAAAAGTCTTCCTGTTGGTTTCCACTTATGTCCTACTTCAGTGAACACTTTACCCGTAGGTTTCTAAATATTATGATGTTGGCTTTTCTTAGCAGACTTAGATTTAGAGCGCACATTCACATCATTCACAAAATCAAGGAAACACACATCATGATTTGCATCAAACATACATGATTACATTTAACACAAATTACCTCAGAAATCAACTTTTTTAACATAGTATGCATTTAACATTTGCATCACAAATAGGGGTCTTACACATTCTTTTTATTAGACATTAGATTAACTCCCTCACGATGGAATTTATACTTTATTCTTGATGTTGCTACTTGGTGTTTGCAAGATCCTATCATTCCTTTTATTTCCTTTAGGCTGTGATCTACAAGTACTAGTAGAACACTTCAATCATATAGATGACAAAACAAGTGTGTTAGAATCAGGTGTTTTAGATGACTCTACTTGTTGAATATTGCTTGAGGATGTGAGAGGTTCAGAAAACCTAACTTTCTTGACTTTGTTCATGGGTGTGACAACAATCAATTTCTCACTAGGTTTATAGACATTAAGGCATGTATCTCGAACATAAACAAGTAACTCCTGAATTCGTTTAGAATGCTTACAAGCAAAGTCTAACGCATTATATCTAACGGCTGTTTTGCTTTAGCTTGTTTGACTATTCCCCAAAGTATGTCAGCTTGTTCCTGAGTATGCTTAAGATAGTCTATGTGAGCTTTCCTATTATTCAATAACCCAGGTGCTAAAGGTTCTAAGTCTATCTTGAACATGCCTAGAGCAATAGTGGTGGCAATATTGGTATTTGTGCAGCAGTTTCAACAGTTTTCTTTTCCCTTTAATTTTCATAATTGTTTTTCAATGATGTAATCACAAACACTTCTTGGATATTTGACGTTTTTAAAAATCGCATTTTTCCATAGACTCAGAGTTTAATTAAGTTAAGCAAAGAGTCATTGTGGTTCTTTAGAAAGAGCACGTGTCTTTTAATTGAATCAAATTGATCTTTGTAAATCTTTTTCAAATGCTTAATTTCTTTATGTAAACGCTCGTTTTCAGAAAGTAATTTTGCCACACTATGCTCCAATTCAATGTTTATGGTCTCAATTTCATCCATTTCATGTTTGACTTTCTCTTCCTTGTCATTTTCTCTCATTGATTTGATATGTTCCTTCAACTTACAGATTGTAGTGTCTTTAGCTTGTAGCTGAGCTTTCAAATTATTATTTTTAAAATATTCTAGAATTTCAAGAGCATTTTATTATTACTTAAAGGAAATCCCTTTTGATTTTTTTTTGACTGAGGAGGAGTTGGCAGTGTAACTCAAGTGAAATGCAATGTTTTTCAAGTTGTGAATAACTTTTCAAAAGATCATTATACGCATTTTGTTTGTTCAAAAGCTCAGCATCAAGATCTAAACACTTCACACAAGATTTACTACTTTGAATTTCTACATTCACATCATCAAAAATAGCAATAGAATTCATCACATATCATAACATCTTGAGACATGATTTTTTGTAAGAGTCAATCATTTTCAAGAAAAAGTTCTTTCTTATGAATTTCAAAACACTGTTTGTCTACAAAATACTGTTGAACAACAACTTCCATCTGGTTAAAAACTATTTGTACTTCCGTTACTTCATTTAAAAGATCTTTATCAAAAACATTGAATATGTCTTTTAAGGTCTTTAAAAATGGAATTATTTCATTTAGAAAAACAGTTTTAGTGTGTTCAAACCCCCATTCCCCTTTGGTTATAGCATCGGGTGTAATTCGCTTTTTCACCACAGTGTTAAATTGTCCAAGATGGTATTTAAGCTTTTTAAGGCTTGTATTAACCAGGCTTACCTTAGGAAGTTCTCGAGGAGCCTCAATTTTGACACGTGACGAAGCAGATTTGTTAGGATTAAAAATATGGTGTCTACATTGGTACCTCTCTCTCTCTAGTTTATGTTTAAGTTAAAACACAAGGACTAAAAGTGTAATTAGTCCAAAGTGTCCTTGTGTTTTACCAATAAATACTCTCCTCTAATCAACATTAGAGGGTGAAGCTCACATTTGTATTTTCCATTTCATTTTCCTTTTAATAAAACTTTGAAAATTAGAAAAAGCTCTCTCCTCATCATTATGGCTTATTCTTATTTTGAGCTTCCCCGACCTCCCGAGATCGTGAATCATGAAACCTCACAAGTGGTATCAGAGATGTAGGAGCAATTCGTGATGTTTTTTCCTTATTCGGTTCAGCTTATTCTGGCTTATTTTGTTTATTATCATTCTGATATAGCGTCCAGTACTTATTTGAGCCTATTTCAGTCCAGATCATTCGTGTAGTTTATTAATCACAATATCAGTTGTGATTTCAGCCTATTCCTGACCGAAGTTTTGTGATTACAGCTTATTTAGCTTATTTTCGATGTGTTTGACTTGATCAGAATTGACTGCTTACGGTTTTATCGTAAGATTTGTTCAATTTCGATTAGTTAGACAAATTTAGATATTAACTGCTGATTTTATAATTTCAAAACTGGTCAAACATCAAATTCGGAAGTCAAATTCGACGTTGACTTTTGATCAATGAAAATGAAAAGGAGATATAAGGTCAGAAGGAAAAAGAAAAGATCCATACCAATTCCGATATCAAAAATGCTTTATAGCAAAATTAGGCTTATAGACCAATTTCAATATCGAAATCGTAATTTCAACAACTGTTACAAGATGCTATCTATACTTATCTGCTATAATCGAAATTAAATTTTGATATCTCATATGGCTATTTTCAACATAACAAATCGATAGTAAATTTTGACATAAATTTCGATGTGCAAATTCGACAACCTTTTAGATGCTCAATGCATATCGAAAATGAAAAGAAAAAAAATGAACAATCCCTACAACAGCCAATACAATCCACAATCAAATCCAAATTACCTATATCCCATCCTCCTCCAACTCCAACAATATTTCATATCCATCACAACCAAAACTCAAACCACAAAAAGAAAACAATAGAAAGATCTCAGTTCATTATACTTCGTGTATACACCAAACATGGTTTACTTTTTCAAGATCAAAAACACGAGATAATTACTCATCCTTGATCTTTGTGAACCATAGGTTCTCTTCAATATCCGAAATTAAAGAAAGAGTTATAACAATTTTGTTACACCCTTTTCTTTGTTTCGACTGAGTACAATGCAAAAACAAGAGAAACAACCTACCGTAGACCTTGTGAACAAGATCTTGAAGCCGAACCATGAAATAGCCACGAGGTTTATGAGTACGATTGTTATTTTGATTTGAAGGTTAAATGGTAATAAAAGAGATCTATTCGTGTTTTTATGAAGAAAGAATATAAGTAGTTTTGGGTGATGAAGATTTGCTGGGTAGCGTATAGAATGTGTTATCAAAGTATGAAGGGGGCGGTTGAATAAAGATGTAGGGTTTGTGTGTTATAAATGTGTCTAGGGTTTCACATATATAACACACTGTATGATAAATGTGTGTTGGGCCTTGAACCGAATAATATCCATGGAGTGGAATTTATCTACGTTGGGCTTGGACAATTGATATCAACATTTGGATTATGTGGCTTTCTTGGACTATAAACGAAATAAGCTAGGCTGCTAAAATTTGGGCTACGAAGTTTATGTAAATGGGCTGGACTATTGCGGCTAAAATGCAAAACAAAAACATCACTTATTGCTTAAAACGATCCGTATCAAAGATTCACGAAAACCATTCAAAAAGGTTAGTCTCGGGATTTAATCGTAAGAATTGATTACGAGGATGATTCGTTATCATTAATTTGAAGTTGAAAGTGAATTTCACGGTCGTGTACTATAATCATATCTTAAAAGTCAGGGCTTGTTGATGATGAGTTTTTTAGTGATAACTTGTTCGATCTTATAACCGGTGTTGATGAAGACTTAACAAATCTAGCAATGTGTGATCTATAAATGCAGAAGTTGGTGCTTAATGCCCACATTTGCAATCACTTAAAGGAGTTACGTTGTAGTGCTCAGTGTCTCACATATTGAGATTGTCAAGAGACTTAGTCTACTTATATTTCAAGGAATTACGTTGTAGTATTCATAAAGTTTGAAGCACTGATAGCCACTAAGACATAAGTCACAAGTTTGGGGTATTCTACTTCAGCATCAAGTTTGTGATACTGCATTTTCTCCATCAGTAATCATTACAAAAAGCCGACAGAATACGAGGTTGGAATTAAATAAGTCTGAGGAGAAGCGACTTCACACATGACTTCTCTATCGAACATTCGGGCGTAACCGAATTATGATTATTTCGATGGTCATCGGATATAATCAGGGGGAAGAGTGTTCGATAGATGCAACAACCAGGGGAAGAAATGTGGGGGGGGTTAAAAACATCCGGACGTAATTAAATTTGGCGTATAAAACATAGTGCAACAACATGGGAAGAAATGTGTAACAATCCAAGGACTTAATTGACTTTGGGTGTAACAACATCCGGACTTAAGTGACTTAAGTTCATAACTTCTATGATTTTTGTTTTGTAAAGTATGTGCAAATCATCCTCTCTAAGCTAGTCTCTATTTGGCTACTAATCAGCAACGAAGAAGTCAGATTTGCTGCTAAGTGTGGTTTACTTCTTCTTCTACAAATTCCGCTGCGAGCTTAAACCGCTATAGTTAGAAGATTTGTCAACTACATCAAAGTTTCATATTTGCTTCGAATGGCTGTCTGTTTGGGGGGAAGCAGTTGAACTGCTTAAAGACATGCAGTATGAACTGGGGGGAAGTCAACTCAGTTTATACGGATTACATTGTATTCTCTACAAGTGAAGAACCGATTCAAGCTAAAGTACATGTTGAAGATAAAGCAAACTGCAGATATCTTTAGCTATTTGTACTTGTAGGATACATTGTAAGTAATTTCATATGCCACCATATTGGGGGAAGATTGTTAGGATTAAAAATATGGTGTCTATATGGTAATTACACTAGTTTATGTTTAAGTTAAAACACAAGGACTAAAAGTGTAATTAGTCCAAAGTGTCCTTGTGTTTTACCTATAAATACTCCCCTCTAATCAACATTAGAGGGTGAAGCTCACATTTGTATTTTCCATTTCATTTTTCCTTTTAATAAAACTTTGAAAATTAGAAAAAGCTCTCTCCTCATCATTATGGCTTATTCTTATTTTGAGCTTCCCTGACCTCCCGAGATCGTGAATCATGAAACCTCACAAGATTGGTCAGTATTAGGGTGAGAATTTTGTAACCAGAAAGCTTGTTCATTAGACAATTCTTGTTGTGGAACAAAACGTTTACCAGAATCTTCAGATAATCGATTTAACTCAACATAATTAATTAGAGTAGTATTAACTTTCTTTTCTTTTCTTTTGACATTGGGTTGTTTTGTTTTGCAAGCATTTTGTATCGACTTACTCTTCAAATTACTGTCCTCTTCATCATCAATCACAGGACTAGCAACATGTTGACTAGATATAACACTACCATCATACAAGGTCGACTTAATCCGCAGAGCTTTCTTGAGATAAAACGGATTTTGATAACCAAGTGCTTGTTTGTGAGTGTCATCATAAAAAACTTGTGGCTTTGTTAACATGTGCACTGTTTACGCAGATTGACCCTACTTTGTATACAATATTATCTAATTCATAATCTTCTTTTTAAATAAATTTTCTTGATCTTATACTTATTTTCCTTTTCTTTTGGATTCTGTTTCTTGGAAACATAATGCAATAAATATTCCTTTTCTTTGATTTGATTAGAAAGATTTTGTTTAAGTGAGTCAATTTGTTGCTTAAGTGCAAGCTTTTCCTTAATCATATCATCCATTTGAGAATCAATCATTTTTCACGTGTGCTTAAATCAATATTAAGACGTTGTTCAAAAGTTTTGACTCGTTCTTTATATCTCTCAAGCTCAGCGGTTAAGGATTACGTTATACATTTCTTGATTACCTTTCCTAATTATTTACATGAGTAATCATGTCTTGTTCTGACATTTGTTCAATCAAGAGATAAATTCATTTGAATCTTGTTGTGCAATTACAAATTATTATCTTGAAACAGCTTCCTGTTGTGTTTCTTGCAAATATTGAAAGTACTAAATGATATTGCTATCACTCGTTATCTCATTATCTATAAAATCAGCAAGTGGTGTTTGTTTAAAACCCTGCATTGCATGCACACTTTGATTATCCATATCAGTATGATAGGGTTCAAAATGATGTACCTCTGAGATAATGTCTGAACCATAATTGGAAAGATTAGCCATCAAGCCGCCTTCGCATTAGAGACATACACATTCATAATCATAAGCATTAAGATCCTCAGTCTAGAAAGCAGCAGTGTTTGGAATGGTTGTCTGTGCAGCTTGACCATCTGGAATGCCTGGATCTGCAAGAAATAATTGTTCTTCATCTAAAATTTGTCTAGCTTCTTGTGCTTCAGCCAATATTACCTTTTCCTTAAACCATGCAGCATTCCTAGGCCTCTTCGGCTGAGAGCCATGTGACCTTCACCTTGACAATTATAAAATTTAACCAACCTTGACTGACTTCCTAGATTATTTCCCCCAGAATTAGTAGCATTATCCTTATAGCTATTACCAGCATAACATTGTCCTAGCCTCCCTTAAACTTGTTGCACAGTAAGCCTGTTGTCTTGAATAGTGGCTTGGTTTCTTGGATTAGAGGAAGTTCTAAGTTGATTATTGGTTGAAGGGAATCTTAAAGAGGCTACAACTATGAGAAAATCCATTGCCTTATTGAGACAGGCAATTGGATCATCTCCTTGATTAAACACAGGAACAACTTTCATACCCTGCCAAGGCAAAAACGTGAGGCGCGACGAGAAAGGGAATCATCACAACACATTGGCGTCTATATAGAGAAACTAAAACATGCATAAAAATACAAGGTATAGACCGCAGTGTCATGAAAATACCCAAACACATCAACAAAATCCAAAAGGCGTTGACATTAAAATGAAGGCAGTTCATGTCAACGTCATGACATGCAAACATTCATACTTCCTAATAAAGCAAAACAAATAACATTCATCATCCAAAACAAATAACGAAATCTAGATAACTAAACTTCGCCAGCTGCCTACGGTCCATCTAGCTACTTTTCCTAACTTTAATCTCATCCTACTGAATACCTAAAAAAATGCCTTATACATCCAACAAAATGTTGTGAAAACATATGTTTTTCAGACAACCAAATCACTATCAATCCATTACCAAAATCATTAACCAAATTACTGTGATTATAAAATAATACTTGTGCATGACAATTATGCTAACTAACATACAAGCTAACATGCAATTTAATCCAATCAATCATTCAAACACCAAGCAGATGACCGCGGTCACTCTTGGATCATACCAAATCTCTTTCCCTCTAGCTCAGGCCATAAATACCCACAAGTAATCCTCTTGACTAGGCAACAATTCCTTCCACTAAACAGGCCATGGATACCCGTAAGTAACCCTCCTGACTTAGTTCACACATCAATATCACATCACATAACATGTAGCACATAACGCATATCAGTCACATAATAGTCCATGCATTTACACTAACACATAATCATAGAAATTTAAAACTCATTTCAACACTTGCATCATTTTCATCCTAAGTTTAAAACCATGTAAAAAGTCAGACTATGTAACTCACCTGAATGCTTAAAATGTAGCTTCCAATTCCTATCACGCAACTATACAAATAAATAAACACGTTACACGCGACTAAGCGTAAAAAGCTCTAGGTCCAATGTAACACACACACATAATGATTGTCTAAGGGTTTGATTAACCATCACGGGTCACCCCGACACCATGCCCAACCTTAACCATCTCATTAACCCATTACACTATATAACTACAATTGATTCAAAAATGCAGAATTTTAGTGTATCTTTACCAACTTAAAAACCTTACTTGCTGACCTTTATAAATTATACCAAAAATCACCTAAGTTTATTTATGAGTTTACTAACTACCTTATGATTCCCAAGCTCTCATTACATGTGCAACTATCCCCAAATAAAATCCAACTTCAAAATTGTCCCAATTCGGATCTGATTGCACACTAAAATGTATGGCCCTAATTACCATACTTAGACACAAAATCAGAAGCTATCCCCCCCCTTCTTAGGGTTTTCCTTAATAAACATAATTGAACCTAATCACTGTAGATTGGCTAACCTTAATTCCACTTTTAAGTTAGGGTTTTACCCTCCTAAACATGACCTAATTCTGACCCGTATTCACTATTTTGACAACTTTCTTGTAACCAATATTTAACCAACTTCTAGAACTCCAAATCACTCAAGGCCGGACTTTTTAAAAAATAGAAGCTTTGAACTACAATTTAGGTACTTGAATCATATCAAAACACGTTTCTAACATTTAGATATCATCAGTGGAATACAAACCTAAATTCTGCTCAACTCTAAATCATGCTCTAACGCAAACCCTAAAATGCAACATGCATGATCATAACCCTAAACTAACCCTAATCATTATACCATCATTAAATTTCATATATAAAATCTTGATATTTTATGTAAACCCTAATCCCTCTATTAATTGTTACATGATTTAAAGAAAACTAAACAACTAGGGTTTACGAACATACCTAAATCCTTGATTCTTGAAACACTAAATCACCAACTTGATCTTGATAAAAAAAAAAAATCTTTTTTTCTTTCATGAGGGTTTCGGCTGATCACAAGGGAGAGAGGGGGAGAAAAGTGATTTAGGGTTTTATTGGTTTTGTATTTATATCCTTAGAATTCCTAATAAGTCAGAAACTTTGTTTCCTTTTTTTTCTTTCTTAAACGCCGAATAACAACCCCTATACATATATATATATATATAAAATTATATATATAATATATACTATAAAATATATATATAAATATATATATATTATATATATATATATAATATACTATATATATATATATATATATAAAATATATATACATATACATATAATAACATATATATATACCAATAATATATTATATATACATAATATACATAAATATAATACAACGTAAAATATATATAATAGATTTGCTTCACGTTGAACACTTAACATGTAAACAATAGCACCAATAAAACACAAAACAAGAGTCATATTCAGATTTTCAAATATATTAAAACAGAAAGCACTAATGAGAAGGCACAAAAGGGCAGTTAGGTAATTTTATTTTGTATCCTAAATTTTTTTCTGTTCACCTGAACCTAGGCGTCATTTTGTCTATCCTTCACGTTGTATCAAAATAACAAAACACCATTTCTTACTCTCTTTATCTCAATCTAAATTAAATATGGAAAAACTTTACTCATCTCCAAATTCAAAAACCCATTCCCACAGTCTCAATCTACTTCCCTTTCACGTTTGAAATCAACAACAAAACTCAACGTATCTCCAGCGAAATCATTTTACACCCACTCATATACCTCTTCTTCAACCTTCATAAAGAAAATACTAATCTAGGGAAGAGAACACAAACTACTGCCTTAGATACATGGTTTGGTTTCTTCTACCGCGCCAACCTCTAAGACATAAGTACCAATTGTCTCCACATCCTACCCCGCCGCCGAATCTTGGAACGAAACCCTTCCCGTTCTAAATAAACGCTTTCTCGTAGAGTGGGTTTATTCTTTGTGTCGCTTTTTACATATAAATGGTGTTCTCCGTTTCATGATGATGTGTTAGATGGTAGAGTTGGTTTTTTTTCGACAAATTCATTAGTGTGTCAACCGGGTTTCTAAGATCTTTTCAGTGAGGTCTTGCTTCTATTTTTTCCGGTGAAAATGCCGCCCATCAATTTTACCGACCGAACCAATCATTTCGCCGCTCTCAAAATCATTTAGGAAGCCAAACGAACGAAGCGCTAGGAACCCATAAACTGTCACCGCGCTACATCTCCAAAAAATGGCAGTCATGTATCATCATCTAGTGGCGGCTGCTACCGTATCACCCATTTTCAACCACAAGTTTGGCGTCATTGGTTATTTTTCTATTGTGTATCAGTTCGGGTATAAGTTATTTTGGTTGTTTTGTATCAGTTCGAGTACATGTACAAGACGATTTGTAAACTAAATGAATGTTTCTAGTTTACTTTTATCTTTGATTTTTTGTTTCTGTACCTGTTGGACTATACCATTGAAGTTTATCATTTTGATTTTAATTTGTTCTTTCATCGGTTTCATTGTTGTTGTGTGCCAATTGGTATATTTTTATAGTTACTGATTTTGCATGTGTCACTTAACTGTTTGGAAGCAAAATCAAAAATATGGTTTGTAGTTTTGTACAATCGGTGTTCATTATTTATTGTGAAAGAAAAGTAAAAAATTAATGCATATTATATACTGTAACTGGTTATAAGAGAGTAAGAATAAAAAAAATAGTCTTTGAAAAAGGAATAGTATGAAGAAAAAGAAATGGCGTTCAAAAAATCCATGGTGGAACCCAACATGCATTTATGTCGTTATTAAACTGGTACAGAATGCCACAAGTTTTTATTTTTATTACAATTTAGCCATTCATTTAATTAAATTTGATGTTCACCCATCATGCTTATCTAATGGTTTAAAAGTGTACTTTTTATAGTCCTACTAAATAAGTGTATAATCATAATAACGTCTCACCTATAAATAATATATATATAAATATATATATATATATATGTATATATAATATATATGTATATATATATATAAATATAGATATACTATAAGTATATATTATATATAAAACATAAATATAAATAATAATATATATATATATATATATATATGGAGACGTTATTATGATAAACACTTAAGTAACTATAAAAAAGAGTACACCTTTAAACCATTAAAAGCATATGGAGTGAACATCAAATTTAATTAAATGAATGGCTAAACTATAATAAAAATAAAAACTTGTGGCATTCTGTACTAGTTTAATAACGACATACTGCATTTGGTTCCACCATGGATTTTTTGAACGCATTTCTCTTTCTTCATAACAATCCTTTTTCAAAGACATTTTTTTTTATTCATACACTCTCATAACCATTATTGTACAGGATAAATTAGATCAATTTTTTACTTTTCTTTCACCAATAAATAATGAACACGATTGTCAAAACTACAAACCAAATTTTTGATTTTGCTCCAAACATTTAATGACACATGCAAAATTAGTAACTATAAAAATATACCAATTGGCACACAACGACAATGAAACCGATGAAAGAACAAATTAAAACCAAAATGATAAACTTCAATGGTATAGTCCAACAGGTACAGAAACAAAAAATCAAAGACAAAAGTAAACTAGAAACATTCATTTAGTTTACAAATCGTCTTGTACATGTACTCGAACTGATACAAAACAACCAAAATAACTTATACCCGAACTGATACACAATAGAAAAATAACTAATGACGCCAAACTTGTGGTACAAATGGGTGATACGGTAGCAGCCGCCACTAGATGATGATACATGACTGCCATTTTTTGGAGATGTAGCGCGGTGACAGTTTATGGGTTCCTAGCGCTTCGTTCGTTTGGCTTCCTAAATGATTTTGAGAGGGCGACTGATGGTTCGGTCGGTAAAATTGATGGCGGCAATTCACCGGAAAAATAGAAGACCTCACGAAAAGATCTTAGAAACCGGTGACACACTAATGATTTGTCGAAAAACCACTCTACCATCTAACACTTCATCATGAACGAGAACACCACCACTTAATAAAAGCACAACAAAGAAACCCACCACCGAGAAAGCTTTATTTAGAACGGAAGGGTTTCTACCAGATTCCGCGGCGGTGATGTGGAGACAATGGTACTAATGTCTTAGAGGTGGCAGCGGTAGAAGTAACCCAACATGTATCTATGGCAGTAGTTGTGTTCTTCCCTAGATCTAGTATTTTTTTATTGAGATTAGAGAAAGAGGGATATTGAGTGGGTAAAATAGATTTCGCTGGAGATACGTTTGAGTTTTGTTGTTGATTTACAAATGTGAAAAAGGAGAAGTAGATTGAGAATGTGGGAAATGGGTTGATTTGGAGATGCGAAATAGTTTTTCACATATTTAATTTAGATCTGAGATAAAGAGAGTAGAAATGGTGGTTTGTTATTTTTGATACAAGTGAAGTGATAGACAAAATGACGCTAGGTCATGAAGATACAGAGAATAATTAGGAATACAAATTGCCTAAAATGCCCTTTTGTGCCATCTCATTTAGTTTTTAATTTTAATTAAATTTGAAATATGAATATGACACATGTTTTGTGTTTATTGGTGCCTATTGTTTAACATTTTAAAGTGTTCACCACGTGAACGCAAATCTATATATATATATACACGTGTATATATATATATGTATATATATATGTATATATATATATATGTATATATATATGTATATATATATGTAATACATGTATATCTAATATATATATATATATAGATATATAAATATATATATATATATATATATAATATATATATTAATTATATAATATATATATATATATATAGTCTATAAAATATATATATATATATGTATAGGGATGTATTCGGCCCGGTTTAAAGAAAAGAAAAAAAAGGAAACAAAGTTTGACTATAATTAGGATTCTAAGGATATAAATACAAAACCAATAAAACCCTAAATCACTTTTCTCCCCCTCTCTCCCTTGTGATCAGCCGAAACCCTCATGAAAGAAAAAAGATTTTTTTTATCAAGATCAAGTTGGTGATTTAGTGTTTCAAGAATCAAGGATTTAGGTATGTTCGTAAACCCTGGTTGTATAGTTTTCTTTAAATCATGTAACAATTAATATGATGGATCTAGGGTTTACATAAATACAGATTATATATGAAATTTAATGATGGTATAATGATTAGGGTTAGTTTAGGGTTATGATCATGCATGTTGCATGTTAGGGTTTGCGTTAGAACATGATTTAGAGTTGAGCAGAATTTAGGTTTGTGTTCCACTGATGATATCTAGATGTTAGAAACGTGTTTTGATATGATTCAAGTACCTAAATTGTAGTTCAAAGCTTCTATTTTTTAAAAAGTCCGGCCTTGAGTGATTTGGAGTTCTAGAAGTTGGTTAAATATTGGTTACAAGAAAGTTGTCAAAATAGTGAATACGGGTCAGAATTAGGTCATGTTTAGGAGGGTAAAACCCTAACTTAAAAGTGGAATTAAGGTTAGCCAATCTACAGTGATTAGGTTCAATATGTATATAAAGAAACCCTAGAAGGATAGCTTCTGATTGTGTGTCTAAGTATGGTAATTAGGGCCATACATTTTAGTGTGCAATCAGATCCGAATTGGGACAGTTTTGAAGTTGGATTTTATTTGGGATAAGTTTGCACATGTAATGAAGACTACTGGGAATCATAAGGTAGTTAGTAAACTCATAAATAAACTTAAGTGATTTTTGGTATAATTTATAAAGGTCAGCAAGTAAGGTTTTTTAAGTTGGTAAAAATACACTAAAATTCTGCATTTTTGAATCAATTGTAGTTATATAGTGTAATTGGTTAATGAGATGGTTAAGGTTGGGCATGGTGTCGGGGTGACCCATGATGGTTAATCAAACCCTTAGACATCCATCATATGTGTGTTACATGGACTAGAGCTTTTAGCTTGGTCGCGTGTAACCGTGTTTATTTATTTATATAGTTGCGTGATAGGAATTGGAAGCTACATTTTAAGCATTCAGGTGAGTTACATAGTCGACTTGTTACATGTTTTTAAACTTAGATGAAATGATGCAAGTGTTAAATGAGGTTTAAATTTCTATTATTATGTGTTAGTGAAAATGCATGAACTATTAATACTGATATGCGTTATGTGCGACTTGTTATGTGATGTGCTATTGAGTGTGAACTAAGTCAGGAGGGTTACTTACGGGTATCCATGGCCTGTTTGTGGAAGGAATTGTTGCCTAGTCAAGAGGATTACTTGTGGGTATTTATGGCCTGAGCTAGAGGGAAAGAGATTTGGTATGATCCAAGAGTGACCGCGGTCATCTGCTTGGTGTTTGAATGATTGATTGGATTAAATGGGGGGGGGCATGTTAGCTTGTATGTTAGTTAGCATAATTGTCATGCACAAGTATTATTTTATAATCACAGTAATTTGGTTAATGATTTTGGTAATGGATTGAATATGTGTGTCTGAAAACCTATGTTTCTCACCAACCATTGTGTTGATGTATAAAGCATCATTTTTAGGTATCATAGATGAGATTAAAGGTAGGAAAAGTAGCTAGATGGACCGTAGCAGCTGCGAGATTAGTTAATCTAGATTTCGTTATTGTTTATGTGATTGAAATGTTAATTGCTTTTCCTTTAATAGGAAAGTATTGAAAGTAGCATGTCATGACGTTGACATGAACTGCCTTCATTTCAATGTCAGACGCCTTTTGAATTTTGTTGATGTGTTTGGGTATTTTTATGAAATACTGCTGTCTATACCTTGTATTTTTTATGCATGTTTTAGTTATTCTCTATATAAATCCAATGAGTTGTTGATGAATCCCTTTCTCGAGTCGCCCTCACGTTTTTTGCCTTGGCAGGTATGAAAGTTGTTCCTGTGGTTAATCAAGGAGATGATCCAATTGCCTGTCTCAATAAGGCAATGGATTTTCTCATAGTTGTAGCCTCTTTAAGATTCCCTTCAACCAATAATCAACTTAGAACTTCCTCTAATCCAAGAAACCAAGCCACTATTCAAGACAACAGGCTTACTGTGCAACAAGTTTAAGGGAGGCTAGGACAATGTTATGCTGGTAATAGCTATAAGGATAATGCTACTAATTCTGGGGGAAATAATCTAGGAAGTCAGTCAAGGTTGGTTAAATTTTATAATTGTCAAGGTGAAGGTCACATGGCTCTCAGCCGAAGAGGCCTAGGAATGCTGCATGGTTTAAGGAAAAGGTAATATTGGCTGAAGCACATGAAGCTAGAAAAATTTTAGATGAGGAACAACTAGAATTTCTTGCAGATCCAGGCATTCCAGACGGTCAAGCTGCTCAAACAACCATTCCAAACACTGCTGCTTTCCAGACTAAGGATCTTGATGCTTATGATTCTGACTGTGATGATGTCTCTAATGCAAAGGCGGTTCTGATGGCTAATCTTTCCAATTATGGTTCAGACGTTATCTTAGAGGTACCTCATTTTGAACCCTATCATACTGATATGGATAAATCAAAGTGTGCATGCAATGCAGGGTTTTAAACAAACACCACTTGCTGATTTTATAGATAATGAGATAACGAGTGATAGCAATATCATTTAGTACTTTCAATATTTGCAAGAAACACAACAGGCAGCTGTTCAAGATACTAATTTGTATGCACAACAAGATTCAATGATTTTATCTGTGATTGAACAAATGTCAGAACAAATGATTAATCATGTAAATAATTAGGAAAAGGCTAATCAAGAAAAGAATAATGAATCCTTAACCGCTGAGCTTGAGAGATATAAAGAACGAGTCAAAACTTTTGAACAACGTCTTAATATTGATTTAAGCACACGTGAAAAAATGATTGATTTAAATGGATGATATGATTAAGGAAAAGCTTGCACTTAAGCAGCAAATTGACTCACTTAACAAAAATCTTTCTAATCAAATCAAAGAAAAGGAATCTTTATTGCATTACTGTTTTCAAAAACGAATCCAAAGAAAAGGAAAATAAGTATATAGATAAAGAAATTTATTTAAAAAAGAAGATTAAGGAATTAGATAATATTGTATACAAAGTGGGTCAATCTGCTCAAACAGTGCACATGTTAACAAAGCCACAAGTTTTTTATGATGACACTCACAAACAAGCACTTGGTTATCAAAATCCGTTTTATCTCAAGAAAGCTCTGCGGATTAAGTCGACCTTGTATGATGGTAGTGTTATATCTAGTCAACATGTTGCTAGTCCTGTGATTGATGATGAAGAGACATTAATTTTGGAAGAAGTAAGTCGATAAAAAATGCTTGCAAAACAAAACAACCCAATGTCAAAAGAAAAGAAAGTTAATACTACTCTAATTAATTATGTTGAGTTAAATTGATTATCTGAAGATTCTGGTAAACGTTTTGTTCCACAACAAGAATTGTCTAATGAACAAGCTTTCTGGTTACAAAATTCTCACCCTAATACTGACCAATCTTGTGAGGTTTCATGATTTACGATCTCGGGAGGTCAGGGAAGCTCAAAATAAGAATAAGCCTAAGATGAGGAGAGAGCTTTTCTAAAATTTTTCAAAGTTTATTATTAAAAGGAAAAATGAACGAAAATACAAATGTGAGCTTCACCCTCTAATGTTGATTAGAGGGGAGTATTTATAGGTAAAACACAAGGACACTTTGGACTAATTACACTTTTAGTCCTTGTGTTTTAACTTAAACATAAACTAGTGTAATTTCCATATAGACACCATATTTTTAATCCTAACAATCTTCCCCCAATGTGGTGGCATATGAAATTACTTACAATGTATCCTACAAGTACAAATAGCTAAAGATATCTGCAGTTTGCTTTATCTTCAACATGTACTTTAGCTTGAATCGGTTCTTCACTTATAGGGAATACAATGTAATCCGTATAAACTGAGTTGACTTCCCCCCAGTTCATATCGCATGTCTTTAAGCAGTTTAACTGCTTCCCCCCAAACAGACAACCATTCGAAACAAATATGACACTTTGATGTAGTTGACAAATCTTCTAACTATAGCGGTTTAAGCTCGCAGCGGAATTTGTAGAAGAAGAAGTAAACCACACTTAGCAGTAAATCTGACTTCTTCGTTGCTGATTAGTAGCCAATCCACTCAGGGGAACATGCACATACTTTACACAAACAACACATAGAAGTAAGAAACTCCAAGTCAATTAAGTCCCGGATGTTGTATACACCAAAGTCAATTAAGTCCTGGATGTACACATTTCTTCCCCCTGGTTGTTGCACTATGTTGTATACACCAAAGTCAATTAAGTCCCGGATGTACACATTTCTTCCCCCTGGTTGTTGCATCTATCGAACACTCTTCCCCCTGATTATATCCGATGACCATCGAAATAATCATAATTCGGTTACGCCCGAATGTTCGATAGAGAAGTCATGTGTGAAGTCGCTTCTCCTCAGACTTATTTAATTCCAACCTCGTATTCTGTCGGCTTTTTGTAATGATTACTGATGGAGAAAATGCAGTATCACAAACTTGATGTTGAAGTAGAATACCCCAAACTTGTGACTTATGTCTTGTGCTATCCACGTGACTCCAAACTTATACTGAATACTACAACGTAATTCCTTGAAGTATAAGTAGACCTAAGTCTCTTGACAAATCCTCAACTATGTGAGACACTGAGCACTACAACGTAACTCCTTTAAGTGATTGCAAATGTGGGCATTAAGCACCAACTTCTGCATTTATAGATCACACATTGCTAGATTTGTCAAGTCTTCATCAACACCGGTTATAAGCTCGAACAAGTTATCTTTAAAAGTCATCATCCAACCAACCCTGACTTTTAAGATATGATAAGTACACGCACCCGTGAAATTCCACTTCAACTTCAAATAAATGATAACGAATCACCTCGTAATCAATTCTTGCGATTAAATCCGATACCTAACTTTTGAATGGTTTTCGTGAATCTTTGATACGGATCGTTTTAAGCAATAAGTGATGTTTTTGTTTTGCATTTTAGCCGCAATAGTCCAGCCCATTTACATAAACTTCGTAGCCCAAATTTTAGCAGCCTAGCTTATTTCGTTTATAGTCCAAGAAAGCCACATAATCCAAATGTTGATATCAATTGTCCAAGCCCAACGTAGATAAATTCCACTCCATGGATATTATTCGGTTCAAGGCCCAACACACATTTATCATACAATGTGTTATATAAGTGAAACCCTAGACACATTTATAACACACAAACCCTACATCTTTATTCAACCGCCCCCTTCATACTTTGATAACACATTCTATACGCAACCCCAGCAAGTCTTCATCACCAAAACTACTTATATTCTTTCTTCATAAAAACACGAATAGATCTCTTTTATTACCATTTAACCTTCAAATCAAAATAACAATCGTACTCATAAACCTTGTGGCTATTTCATGGTTCGGCTTCAAGATCTTGTTCACAAGGTCTACGGTAGGTTGTTTCTCTTGTTTTTGCATTGTACTCAGTCGAAACAAAGAAAAGGGTGTAAAAATTGTTATAACTCTTTCTTTAATTTTGGATATTGAAGAGAACCTATGGTTCACAAAGATCAATGATGAGTAATTATCTCGTGTTTTTGATCTTGAAAAAGTCACACCATTGTTGGTATACACGAAGTATAATGAACTGAGATCTTTCTATTGTTTTCTTTTTGTGGTTTGAGTTTTGGTTGTGATGGATATGAAATATTGTTGGAGTTGGAGGAGGAGTTCCAGATGGTCAAGCTGTTCAGACAATCATTCCAAACAATGCTGCTTTTTAGACTGAGGATCTTGATACTTATGATTCTGATTGTGATGATATCTCGAATGCAAAAGCGGTTCTCATGGACAACATTTCCAACTATGGTTCTGACGTTATCTCAGAGGTACCCCATTCTAAAACCTATCTTAATGATATGGAAAATCAAGGTGTGCATGCAATGCAGGATTTTGAACAACCACCAGCTGTGGATTTTATAGGTAATGAGATACATAGTGATAGCAATATCATTTCGTACTCTTAATATTTGCAAGAAACACAACAGGCAAATATTCAAGATACTCATTTGCAGGCCTTCAATGATTTTATCTGTGATAGTACAAATGTCGAAACAAATGATTAATCATGTAAATAATTGGGAAAAGGCTAATAAGGAACAGAATAATGAATCAGTAACTGCTGATTTAGAGAGATATAAAGAACGAGTCAAAACGTTTGAACAACGTCTTAATATTGATTAAATAGTCGTGAAAAAATAATTGATTCTCAAATGGATGATATGATTAAGGAGAAGCTTGCACTGAAAGAAGAAGTTGACTCACTTGAGAAAAATATTTCTAAACAAATCAAAGAAAAGGAATGTTTATTGCAAACATTCACTGTTTTCAAAAGTGAATCCAAAGAAAAGGAAGATAAATATATGGAAAACGAAATTGATTTGGAAAAAAAGATAAAATAACTTGATAATATTCTTTTTAAAGTGGGTCAATCTGCTCAAATAATGCACATGTTAACTAAGCCACAAGCATTCTAAGATAATATACACAAACAAGCTCTAGGTTATCAAAATCCATTTCACCTTAAGAAAGCTCAGCGAATTAAACCAACCTTGTATGATGGTATTGTTATTTCTAATAAACATGTTGCTATGCCTGTGATTGATGATGAGGAAACATTGATTTTGGAAGAAAAGAGTCGATCAAAAATGTTTGAAAAAGGAAAGGATCCAGAGGTTATTAAAAAAACATTTATCACAAACCTATTGATTATGAAAAATTAAATAGACTATCTGAAGACTTTGGGAAACGTTTTACTCCACAACAAGAAATGGATGCTGAACAAGCTTTTTGGTTTCGTATATCCAATCCTACCATTAAATCTTCTAGTCCACCACTTGTCAAAGTGGAAGTTCCTAGTGAACTACCTAAGGTTAGTTTGGTGAATGCAAGCCTTAAAAAGCTTAAATTCTACCTCGCCTAGTTTGAATCTGTGGTGAAGAAGAGGACAACACCTGATGCTCGTACAGAAGGTGAATGAGGGTTTGAACATACAAAAGCTGTTTTTAACAATGAAATTATTCTATTTCTAAAATCTTTAAAAGACATCTTCAATGTGTTTGATAGAGATCTTCTAAATCAAATAATGGAAGTACAGACAGCTTTTGACCAAATGGATGTTGTTGTTCAACAGTTTTCAGTTAACAAACAATGTTTGAAAATTGCTAAGAAAGAATTATTTTTGGAAAATGATCGACTCTTACAACAAATCATGTCTCATGATGTTCTTTTAACTGTGATGAACTCTATGTCATTGATTGGTGAATCTGTGATTATGGAAAGAAAGAGAAAAGAATCTTGTGATAAGCGTTTCAATCTTGAGGCCGAGCTTTTGAAATCACAAAATGCATTTAATGATCTTTTGAAAAGATACTCACAACTTGAAAGACATTGTATTTCCCTTGAGTCGTCAATACAACTTAATCAAGAAATTTTTCAAAAAGGTGAATCTTGTGATAATCAAAATGCTCTCGAAATTCCAGAATTTTTTGAAAATAATGATTTGAAAGCTCAGCTTCAAGACAAAGAAGTTGAAGGATATTATAAAATCAATGAGAGAAAAGTCCAAGGAAGAGAATGTCAATTATGAGTATTGTGAAATTGCGACCAAAAATGTGGAACTGGAAAATAGTATGGAAAAATTGCTTTCGGAAAATGAGCGTCTTTGTAATGAAATTAATCATGTGAAATAGGTTTTTAGAGAGCAGTTTAACTCGATCAAAAAGACATGTGTTCATACTAAAGAACATAGTAACTCTTTAATTGATAAAGTGAACTTAAAATCTGCAGAGAATGAGGATTTAAAAGCCCAAATTCAAGATAAGGTTTTTGTGATAATGTCATTGAAAAATGATTTACAAAAAGTAAAAGGAAAAGAAATTATTGATATTGTAGCACAAATACCATCTGCCAACACTATTGCTCCAGGCATGTTCAAGCTAGACTTAGAACCTTTAGCTCCTAGGTTATTGCAAAATAGGGAAGTTCACATAGAATACCTTAAGTATGCTCAGGAACAAGCTGATATTCTTCGAGAAATAGTCGAACAAGCTAAAGCAAAACAACCCTTAGATAAAGAGTTAGACATTGCCCGTAAGCATGCCCAACGAATTCAGGAGTTAGTTATATATGTTCAAGATACTTTCCCTAATGCGATTAAACTTAATGAGAAAAAGGTTGCTGTCACCCCCAAAAACAAGGTCAAGAAAGTTAGGTTTGTTGAACCTCTCACATCCTCAAGCAACATTAAACAGGTAGAGTCATCGAACACATCATATTCTAACACACTTGTGTTGTCTTCTACAGGATTGAAGTGTTCTACTAGTAAGTACGGATCAAAGCCTACTGGCAATAAAAGGAATGATAGGATCTCGCAAACACCAAGTAGGAACATGAAGATTAAAGTAGAAGCCTAACCTCAGAAAGTTAATAAAAAGAATAGTGTTGTTGAACTTATTCGTGATGTTAAAGTTAAGCATTCACTGTTAAATGCGAATTCTGAACCTATTTGTGCTAATTGTAAAAAATCTATATTTGATGTTGTTCATGATATGTGTCTTCTTGATTTTGTGGAAATGTGAATAGCCATGCTAAATCTGCTAAGAAACATAAAAAATGGAAACCTACGGGTCATGTATTTACTAAAGTAGGACTTAAGTGGAAACCAACAGGCAAAACTTCTACTATAGTTGGTAATTCGTGCCCTTTAACTAGGATCACTTCAGCTAACGTAGTGCCTCCTAAGAAAACCATTTCCCACTCAGTTGAAACACAAAAACCAGATCTTAAAGTCTACAACAGGAAACCCAAAAATGTTAAAAATGTAGGTTCGAGTAAAAAGGCTAAGATTGTAGAATCTAAGAATGCTAACCACTCGAAACCCAATCATATTTGGGGATCCAATGCTACAGACATTCCATCTTCTTCTTCTCTTGTCATGACAGGTTGTCCAGATTGTTCTCTGGTATCTGGACTCTGGATGTTCGAAACACATGACAAGGAACCACTCTCATCTCATGAACTTTGTTAGTAAATTTTTAGGTACAGTTAGATTCGGGAACGATAATATTGCAAGGATTATGGGGTATGGTTACTATCAGCTATGAAATCTTACTATTTCAAGGGTATACTACGTCGAAGGGCTTGGAAATAACTTGTTTTTGGTTGGACAATTTTGCGACACGGATCATGAAGTCGCATTTCAGAAAAACACTTGCTTTATTCGTAATTTAAAAGGCGTTGATCTACTTTCCGGATCTCGAGACACAAATTTGTACACAATTTCTCTTGATGACATGCTTAAAAAATCTCCAATCTGTCTTTTATCTAAAGCGTCAAAGACTAAGAGCTGGTTATGGCACCATCGGTTATCACATCTCAACTTCGGTACTATTAACAAGCTAGCTAAAGACGGTCTTGCACGAGGCATTCCAAGACTTAAATTTCAGAAAGATCATCTGTTTTCAGCATATGCATTAGGAAAAAGCAAGAAATCCTCCCATCAACCCAAAGCTAAAGACACTAACCAAGAGAAGCTATATCTTTTGCATATGGATTTGTGTGGCCCGATGCGTGTGGCGAGTATTAACGGGAAAAGGTATATCTTAATGATTGTCGACGATTACTCAAGATTTACTTGGGTCAGATTTTTAAGGACAAAAGATGAAGCTCCAGAGGTCATCATCAAATGCATAAAAAACATTCAAGTTTGTTTGAATGCCACCGTCCGTAATGTTCAAACAGATAATGGAACCGAATTTGTCAATGAGACACTTCGTGAATTTTATGAAAATGTTGGCATTTTGCATCAAACATCTGTTGTCCGTACTCCTCAGCAGAACGGCATTGTCGAAAGGTGAAACTAAACTCTTATAGAAGCTGATCGTATAATGTTAATATTTTCTAAATCTCCATTATTTTTATGGGCCGAAGCAATCATTATAGCCTGTTACACCCAAAACTGTTTAATAATCCTCCGTCGATACAACAAAACTCCATATGAGCTTATGTAGGATAAGAAACTGGATTTATCATTCTTTCATGTCTTTGGTGCACTCTATTATCCTACCAATGACAATTAAGACCTAGGTAAATTAGATGCAAAAGCTGACATTGGTATTTTCGTTGGTTACGCGCCCACAAAGAAAGCATTCAGAATCTACAACAAAAGAACCCGGAAAATTATAGAAACAATTCATGTGACATTCGATGAGCTAACAGCTATGGCTTCTAAATAATTCAGTTCAGGACCCGAGCTTCAGCTTCATTCTATGACTCCTGTAACATCCTATTCAGGACTCATTCCAAACCTTGTTTCTCAACAACCTTGAAAGAAAGCGTTCAGAATCTACAACAAAGGAACCCATAAAATTATTAAACATTTTCATGTTACATTTGATGAGCTGACGCATTGCTTCTGGAACAATTAGTTAGGACCGGCTTCAATGTATGTCTCTTGCAACCATCCAGTTCAGGACTGTTCCAAAACCTGTTTCCTCAGTCCTTGTTATTCCACCAAACAGAGATGATTGGGATCTCTTGTTTTAACCTATTTTCGATGAATACTTCACTCCTCCATCAAATTCTGTTTCTCCAGTTCAAGAAGCTGCTGCTTTGAGAGCCGTGGATTTAGCCGATTCTCTTGTGTCAACTTCCATTGACCAGGATGCTCCATCATCAAGTACTCCATCAACACAAGAATAAGAACAATCTCTAAACATTTCTCAAGGTTTTGAATAATCACCAAAAACACCAATCTTTCATGATGATCTACTTAATGAATCTCTACATGAAGAATCAACTTCTCAAGGGTCATCATCGAATATGAGATAAACCCACACTCCGTTTGAACACATTGGTAAAAATGGACTAAGAATCATCATATAGCAAATGTGATCGGTGATCCTTCTCGCTGTCTCTACGAGAAAGCAACTCCAAACTGACGCCATGTGGTGTTATTTTGATGCCTTCCCAACTTCTGTAGAACCAAAGAACTTCAAACAAGCAATGACTGAACCATCATGGATCGATGCAATGCAAAAAAGAAATTCATGAATTTGAAAGGCTATAAGTTTAGGAATTGGTGCCGTGTCCAGATAAAGTGTTATTGATCAAACTAAAATGGATCTATAAGGTCAAGATGGATGAATTTGGCGGGGTACTAAAAAATAAGGCTAGACTAGTTGCTTAAGGATTAAGGCAAGAAGAAGGAATCGATTTCGAGGAATCATTTGCAACGGTTGCTAGAATAGAGGCCATCCGTATCTTCGTAGCAAATGCCGCTCATAAGAATATAACAATCTACCAAATGGACGTCAGAATGGCTTTCTTAAATGGCGAGCTCAAAGAAGAGGTCTACGTTTCTCAACCTGAAGGATTTGTTGATCAGGACAACCTATCGCATGTGTACAAGCTGAAAAAGGCCCTCTATAGTCTCAAACAAGCACCACGTGTATGGTACGACATACTGTCAAGCTTCCTAATCTCATAACATTTCTCCAAAGGTGCAGTTGATCCAACTCTCTTCACACGGCAAGCTGGGAACGACTTATTACTGGTATAAGTTTATGTGGACGATATAATATTTGCATCCACTAATATTGCCAAGTGTAATAAGTTTGCTAATCAGATGACTACTAAGTTCAAGATGTCAATGATGGGAAAAATGTCATTCTTTTTAGGATTACAAATTTCTCAAAGTCCTAGAGGCATCTTTATAAACCAATCTAAATATGCTTCTGAAATTGTTAAAAAATATGGTATGCTAACTACTGATTCTGTCGACACACCCTTGGTAGAAAAAAGTAAACTGGATGAAGATCTACAGGGGAAACAAGTTGATGCTACACTTTACCGTGGCATGATTGGATCCCTTATGTATCTTACATCCAGTAGACCTGACCTTATCCATGCAGTCTGCTTATGTGCTCGGTATCAGGCAAAGCCTACCGAAAAGCACTTACAAGCGGTGAAACGGATCTTTCGATACCTTAAAGGAACCATTAACATGGGTCTCTGGTACTCGAAGGATACCGGTATGTCTTTAACAGCATATGCAGATGCAGACCACGCGGGGTGTCAGGACACTAGACGTAGTACATCGGGAAGCGCTCAGTTCTTAGGTGACAAACTTGTTAGCTGGTCGTCAAAGAAGCAAAAGTGCACTGCCATATCGAGTACAGAGGCTGAATATATTGCCTTATCTGGGTGTTGTGCTCAAATCCTATGGATGCGTTCACAACTAACAGACTATGGCTTTCAATTCAATAAGATTCCTCTGTACTGCGACAACAAGAGTGCGATTGCTTTATGCTGCAACAATGTTCAACACTCACGAGCCAAGCACATCGATGTTCGCTACCATTTCATAAAGGAGCAAGTGGAAAATGGAATCGTGGAGCTATACTTTGTCCGGACTGAATACCAACTGGCTGACATCTTCACCAAACCCTTGCCAAGAGAAAGATTCAACTTCTTGATCGAAAAGCTCGGTATGAGAAGCATGTCTCCGGAAACGTTGAAACGTCTGGCAGAGGAAACGGACGAGTGATGGTGGTAACTCATATCCTGTATCATATGTACATAAGAAAACATAAAAACACAAAAATATTTTTCTTTTATATAAATTTTTCAAAAAGAAAATAAAAAATTAAAAAATCAGAAAAATATAAAAATATGTATCTCTGGCATGTCTTCTGAAAATCGATAACATTTACGGCCTTAGAAATGTCATTCAATAATGATACGAGGCTGTAAATGAAGTTCGAGCAGAAGTTCAAAAGCTTTCAAAACATGCCAAAAATGGCTTGCTATTATTTCAGATAGCAACCCGGTCATCATCTTAAAGGCAAGTATTTCAAAAAGAAAACTTGACCTCATAACGGGAATTTATTCTCGGGCATGGTCTACTTTATGACTATGCAAAGGCTTGTGATTACTTTGCATCACAACCCGTGCTTCCTATATTCCATAGGTGTACGTGTCAGTGCGCTTATGTGTCAAAATAAGAGAAATCTTATTTTTCATGTTGTTTGTTTTTCTAAATTACATAATACTTCATCAAAAAATGCTTTTCAAAGACATTTGACCACTTAAACAACGACTATAGCTCTTTAAATAGAAAACGGGTCATTGTTTGAGGGGGGAGATAATATCAAATATCTTCTTCATAAAATAAGTTTTGTGATAATGGAAAAGGTTTTAAATAATAACGAGTTAACAATTAAAGGGGAGTTAATTAAGTTTAGCTTATGTGAGCCTTAACTGTTATGTGTTTATGCCTTTAGGGAGTATATGTGCAAATATAAGTTTCTAGGTATGCTAGTTAAAACATTAGGGACTATTTGTGCCATTTGTTAAACCTTACTTGCCTAATAAAACTTGCACATAAAAAATGCATATGTTATTATACTTGAGGGGGGAAAATGTGTCAAAAACAAAACTTGATTTTTAACACACTCACCCCCCCTGTCACTTTCACACACAAACACACACTTAAAATATCTTTTTTCCCTCCCAACTTCAAACTCAAAATCTCTAACATTCAATCTTCATTTTCAGTGGATTTCAATCGAAAGGTATAACTAGAGACTTGTTCTACGCACCCCAAACAACTTATATCTCGATCAAATCATGTTATTAAGCGTTTTTAATTAAAAAAAACCCTAAAAAACAAGTTAGGGTTCTTTAAAATTAAAAGTGTGCAAAACATTAAATTGATTAAGGGATTTTGCTTGGTTGGGTGTATTATTTACTCGTATAATACAATTTTTTCATTTGGTTAACGTTTGAATAAGTTTTGCTTATTGAAACTATAAGTGGGTTTCGTGATCAAAAGTGTGTATATGTATTCGTGAATGTGTTTGATCTTAAAAAACTCACCCTTGTTTGTAGTTTCATGTATGAATGCTTTAAAATGTCTAAATGTACTCGTTTTTGTTCATTATTGTTGATTCTGTGGCAAATTTGTTGTTAAAGTTAATCCTAAGTGTTATTCTTCTGCTAAGGATACTATTTGAACTAGTCTTGATACATATAATTCATTCTTGTGACAAATTGATTTTTGAAGGCGAGTTATCAACTTCCTGTGTGAGGCGAGTTAACAATGCCTTTAGAAGGCGAGTTAACAACTTCCTTTAGAAGGCGAGTTAACAACACCTTCACGAGGCGAGTTAACAACTCCCTTCAGAAGGCGAGTTAACAACACCCCTTTAGAGGCGAGTTAACAACAATCCCTTAGGAAGCGATTTAACAAATCCCTTTAGGAGGCGAGTTAACAACTTGCCTTACAAGGCGATTTAACAATTCCATAGTGGAGGTGATTTAGCAATTCCCTATAGGAGGCGAGTTAACAACATCATTAGGAGGCGAGTTAACAATGTTGATTCACGAGGCGATTTAACAAATTTATATAGGAGGCGATTTATCAATTCTTTATAGGAGGCGACTTATCAACCCTGCCTAGGAGGCGATTTATCAATTCCTCAATAGGAGGCGATTTAGCAATATATTTTAAGGAATTTTAAGATTGATTTTTTCTGAAGGCAATTTTCAACTCATGTTAGGTAGCTAATTAAAATTAGTTAATTAGGAATCTAATCAAGTTAAGTAGGCTATATAACAAGGTTTAACAAGAATATCTGAACATGTCTTAGGTTTCCTTATTCTCTACAAGTTAGTTTGAATAGGATTCCCAAAAACACTAATTCAGTTATCTTAATGCCTTTCATGTTATGCCCAATTAAGTTGCCCTTCGGATGATTAGATCTAATTCAATATTGCTAAATGCCTTAATGAGCCTAATCGTTTGAATGATGTCACAACATGGATCAAGCTTAAGTATTCAAAGGGCCTTATATTGTTTCATATATAAAATTGGTTATATATATAAACTGTATTGGTCAAATCTTAGCAGAAACATGAATACCACTCAAGCTCAACAGAAAGCCCTTGATGATGCTCTTGTTGCCCCTGCAAATCTATAAGATATCTTCAAGATCTGCCCTAGAGTACAGGGACAAGACTTTGATGCACTTCCTACTGATGAAGAAATTATGTCCTTCTTAAGAGATCTTGGTCACACGGGAAATCCATTCACTCAATGATGTTGTTGTTGATCAGATGCATCAACCTTGGAGAACTTTTGCTGCTCTCATTAACAGAGTTATTTGAAAAGAAATCTGGTCTTGACAAGCTTGTCTCTCCTAAGGCACAAATCCTTTAGGTATTGTACCATTAGAATAATGTGAACTATGTGAACTACTTAAAGAAGACTTCATTTACCAGATTGACAACAAAGCCTACAAAAAGAAAGAGAAGATGTACTACCCTCGATTCACCAAAGTTATCATTCACTACTTCCTTACTCAAGACAAGACACTCTCCTGGAGAAACAAGATCGGGATGCACACCTCCAAGATGACTGATTTATAACACTTTAAGATTTGTCCTGCAAAAGACGAAAACTGAAATCCATATGCTATACTTCCAGATTCTTTAACCAGTTCATGAGAGGTAGGAAACCAAAGCATGCAAACTTACCTTGGTTATTTCTACATGCGATACACCTCCTCCGAAGGCGGGAGAGTTTAAGAAGCCAGCTTCTCCTAAACTCACTACTGTCCCAGTTTCAACTGAAGAACCTATGGAAAAGTCAAAGAGAGTAAAGAGACCTGCAAAGAAACTAGCTAAGGCACCAGCAAGAGGTAGGTTGTTTATTAAAAAGCAAACTCCTGAGATGAAATTGTCTAAGAAGAAGGAAAAGGTAGATGTTACTCAAGGCAAAAGAATTGAGTTACTCTCTCAAGTGGCTTTAAATGAAGATGCTCAATTTGAAGAAGTACGAAGAAGAGATGAGAGACATTCAGCAATTACTCATCCACGTGGTTCTATTGCTGTAAAATCATACCCTTCGATCACAAGTGAAAGGAAACTGTGATAAAACATGGGTTCAACGATGGACAGAAGAAGAATCATATGAAAGTAAAGCTGAATCTTGGGGAAATGATGAAGATGATAGCAACAATGATCAAGACTCAAGTGGTGAAGACAGTGATCATATGAATGACAGTGATGATGACAAAACCTAATCAGACAATGAAAATAAGTCGGATTCCAAACCTAAAACTGATGAGAATGAATCGGGTTCCGAATATGATCAAGATGAAAATGAAGAATATGAAGATGATGAAGAAGAAGTGAAGGACGAACTTGTTAAAACCCCATCCAAAAAATTTGATAATGAAGATGAAACAAAGTTTACTAATAAAGCAGAAGGTGATGAAGATGAAGAGATGGATTACACTACCAGCCAGCTATACGATGATGTGGATAACCTAAATCAACCATTGATACTGATAAAGGGTTTGTTCAAGAGGAGGGTACCGATGCTGCAATGACTAACGTTCAACAAGGGAATGAAAATCCAGAGATCTTACAAGTCATAGAAGATGCTCATGTGACACTTTCTACTGTTCCACAGAAGACTGAAGTCCCAGTTACCAGCTCTTTTTCATTCATTTGACTTGGCGGCTAAATTCTTAAACTTTTCAGATATTCCCTATACAGATGCTGAAATTGTTTCTCCAATGGATGTTCACATCCATCATGAAGTACCAAGCCAGCAAACACCCACACTCCTTACAGTACACATGTCTCGGTTATCTCTGATTCTTCACCAGTATTCTCTACCGTCATCCCACAATCATTACCATCCTTCACTCCCTACACATAAAACTAAAACATCCACACCACCTCTATTAACTAATGCACACATGGACTTCCCAATTTCGCATCCGTTTTCCGATTCAACAACAGAGCCACAACATTGAAAAAGGAAAAAAGTTGTAAGAGCTCAAAAGGCTCCTCTCTACACTCAATGTGACAACTTTAGTTGATGATCATCTAGATACAAGGCTGGGAGCAACCAGAGAAGAATTCATGAACTTCCTTTCGGCATCACTCACTGCAAGGATCACAGAGCAAGTCCAGAATCAACTGCCTCAGATTTTGCCAGGAGGAAGTGGCTAACTTTGCCTCCTTGGTGATCCAATAGATGGTTTTAAAGAGTCACTTGAAGACGTTGTTTCAAACCTATGAGTCTTCTCAGACACAATCATCATAAGAGGCTGCAACAACTGCTACAGAATATGAGTATAGAAGATATCTTATCGACAAAATAAGAATAAAAGTAAATTTAACTGGCAGCTCTTGAACACAGAGAATGCAATGAAGGTACTGAAAAAATCATATGACTCGACAAGACTATCTTCCTACTTATGGTAAAGTGTATTCGTCGAAAGAAGCCCAAAAGACAAAGATGAAGACCTCTTCCGCTGGATCAGACCAAGGGTATGAAGAAGAGGAAGACTGTCAAAGGATGTAGCACAGCAACAGGTCCTAAAGCAAAGAATCACATCTGGCTCATCCCAATGCGACAAAGTCCTAATAAAATATTCTGGAAATGTCTATCAGACAGAGGAACCAAGTTTGAGTTGTAGATTCGGATATTCCACAAGATCAACGAGGAGAACCTGGGTAATGATGATGAAGAACCCAAGGAGAAGGTTACATCTAAACGTGACTGGTTCGCCAAACCTATACAACCTTAAGAACCTACTGATCCTGATTGGAATGTTGACAAGACTCTAAAACAAGGACAAAATCAAAGTTGGTTAATGACTCTTGCATCATCTGCTGGAAAACCATCAAAGACCTTTGATGAATTGATGAGCACTCCAATAGACTTCTATGCATTCATCATGAACGGCCTGAAAATCAACAACCTTACTCAAGAAACACTGTTAGAACCAGCGTTCAGACCTCTCCTCGCATGTTCCAATTATGCTGAGTTGGAATATGATTTTGAAGAATGTTACAAGGCTATTTCAGAAAAACTTGATTGGGAAAATCCAGAAGGCGGTGACTATCCATTTGATCTTACTAAACCCCTTCCTTTAGTTATGAGTAGAAATCATCAAAAAGTACCTATTGATTACTTCTTCAACAACGATCTCAAGTATCTGCAAGGAGGTATTTCGACTATGACCTACATGACTTCTCTCACAAAGACAAAGGCTGCTTAATATGATCTTCTAGGCATTGAAGACATGGTTCCATATATATGGGTTCTTGTTAAAGTTTCCTATGATAAACATGCATTATGGGGAATCTCACATTAGAGAGAACAACAAAAGTCCTTCTATGGGTATGCACGAGGCCTGCAATCAAGACATGATGCATATTCCACGAAACGTATTCTGGCGGTAACTCAGGTAGTGGTAATAAGGAAACATGGGTATGGGTATCTAAAATAGATTGTTGTAAGAAGAGCCGACAACGACCTTTATAGATTCAAGGAAGGCGAATTTACACGTCTTCGTATCAATGACATTGAAGACATGCTTCTCTTTGTTGTTCATAATTGGCTTACAAATCTCTCGGGCGATGATGTTTTCGACTTCGCAATAGCATTAAGAATGTTCACCAGAAGCTTAGTTATTCATAAGCGAGTCGAAGATCTTCAACTCAGAGTTGAAAGTTACCAGAAAAAAGATCAACGTCACCAGGACACAAACTACAATATTCGGCATCATGAAAAGAGACCCATACACTCCATACCAAGACCCTCAAGGATTCATTTATGTCGACAACAATGGGAGAAACAGGTTGATGCGATCAGACGAACTTTACAAGTTCAGGGATAGGACATTAACTAGGCTTCGAACTTCGTTGGATGACATAACAAAGAATATCCGAATGGAGTACCTGCCAAAGAGAAGATGGAGTACATTGGAGAAGAAATGAGCTATTATCATGATCAAGGCGATTGACAAGCAGATGAAAGAAAGAAGGTTGATGAGGAGTCTCGAAAAGTTTATTGGTAGAAGGCACTACAGAACTGACCCCCGGCTAATTCAACGAACAATATAACTTTGTCATATTGTGTTCGTCATCATAAGGTCATTTTGTATATTTTATAAACTTCTGAATATGTATATATGTAGTGTAGACTTAAAAGTAGGCATATATAGTGTTTGAGTATCAATTTTCAAGAATTTCTTAGTAAATTCAAAAAATTTCAAATTAACATACTCAAACACCATATAATTCCCTCATAATTTGAGGGGGAGCATTAAGATGTTCCAATTATCGGCTTGTTAATAATTGGACATTTTTTCCCCGAAACCATATATATTTGAATCAATTGATATCCAAAATATCAAGAGATTTGATATTTTTGATAAGGGGAGAAAATGTGATTAAAATATATGGCTAATAATTTAATTTTTATAATCTCAAGTGTACGCTGTCCCACATATGTGCTAAACTCTTTTGATTAATCAATGCACATATGAAGGGGGAGCAAATGGTTAAGTGATGGTTGAAATGTGGAATTACCAAAGACCGACCATTTATATTACTGCATTGGAGTTATAAGGTGGTTAAGTTTAGGTATCTATTCCCATGATCCAGCCAGAACTGGAGGGATCTACCCAGGGATATTCCACTAGATAGTGTAGAAGTCCTTGGGTATGAAAAAAGGGGAGTAAAGTAAGAATAAGGAAAAAGTGCCGACTGAGATGGAGCTAGTACTGGAATAAACCCAAAAAGGTACTAGTTATGAAGTCTCGGTAAGCGCTGAAAGGGTTGAAGAATTAAAAAGAAAAGTTAAGATAAAGGGTGGAAAGAATGAAGCTCTCCTTACACTTAGGCATAAACTGGGTCAATACATCTGCTGTCAAGAATCACAAAGATGATTGCTGACATTGAAAACTAACATCATGGACCCAGTGATGCAATGCACAACCCTCCCTAGCCACTCAGACTCTGTCAAAAGATTTCTGTTTCATTTCTCACAGAGATTACACACATTTCTATCAAATTTCTCACTCCGAGTTAGTTGGTATTGAAAAGGTGGCAATCTGATCCAACCTCTGATCACTAAAACCAAAGTGCACTATTAAGTCTAGAGCCAAAAGAGATCATCCGTAAATCTCAGTAGGACACTTGTCAAAATTATACTTGCTTATTCACACAATGTGAAAGATAAGAAATATATATTAAGAGTCCTACGCATTATCCCTGTGATTTTTCCAGAACATCCGAGTGATACTTAAGTATTCACAGTGAAGATGGAAATCCTGCTTGAGCCAACATCAAACAAGCTCTTGGTAGGTGACTTGTGAGATCCTATACGGATCGAACTTGTGATACTGGATATTGATTCGGTCCAGCTTATGAATTGAATGAATTTTAAAAAAGATAAAACTGTTGGTGTGTCATAAAAACCGTTTACATATTGACACACTGACTGATTTTCTAAATCGATTTTTCTATCTTATGTCCATGGGAAGCCTTACAAGGGTAATATGACATAGGAAAGCTGACACGAAATGACGACTTAATCAGGGAAAAATAGTAACTTAACCCGGTATCACTCGTTACCCGGAGTTGACCGCTTGAGACGCTCCGAGTAAGAGAATGGCTAGTAGCGCTGCAAAACCCGTTCAAGGAAGATTCTTTGAAATTCTTCCTGATCATATGCAGTATTTATATTGAATAATGGGGAACCGTGGTTGTTACAACCGTATTCAACGAAGTGATAAAACCAATTTTGTCCATATATGTTGTTTATCACTAACCTATTCATGCAGGTTTCTTGACGGTGGTAGCAGTTTCCCGATGATAAGTCGAAGCCAATACCACATGCTCATACTCGACCGACATATATAAAGACATCATGAAAGCTCAAGTACATGTTTCAAGACTTCTGCTACTCTGATATCGTACATATTTCTTGAAGCAACGAAGTATTAAGTTGATACCGTACATCCTCCATAAAGTGACAAAGTGTTAAAGTTAAAGAATATCAAGAAAGATGGTTACATACGCTTTCAACATCAAGAACAATATAAGCATGTTGGTCCAAAAGTCACATGATCACAAGAAGGCTAAAGATCACAAGATGATGATAAGAGATTATGCTTGGTTGATGATCTCAAAGAAGTTCTAAATCACATTCATGCCAAGTCAAAGATACGAGCCAAAGCCTAAAGTCAAAGATCACTACATCAATTCACAAGTTAAAGATTAAAGTTAAAGACTACGAGCTCAAGACTAAAGTCAAAGCATAATATGCTAGGTTTAAGTTTTTGTAAATTGGAGTGACCTCCCTTAGGGGGAGATTGTTAGGAATACGCAAAGTATCGATCACTTTCAATATAGATAGTCATAGCTCGTAGATTAATCAAATGTAATGTTAGTAAGCTAACCACGCCAAAGTTACATGGAAAGCCCGTAACCAAGCCCATTGCCGACTATTGCTTAGAGTATTTATACCCTCTCCACACATGGAGAGGGTGTTGGTTGTTTATTTTCTTACACACATTTAATCTAATATTCTCTTCTTTGTTTCTCTCTCTAAGTATTCATCCAACCACCTCTTTCTCAGACTCTCAACTAATTCCATACTATATGTGTTAAGATATTCTACAACGGGTGTATAAATGAAGTTCGAGCGAGAGTTTCAAAAGATTTCAAAACATGTCTCTTCAAATTTTCTTTACGATTTCTAAGTAAATGTCAACTTAAGACTCGGTCTCTAAAGAAAGGAAAATGTTCATTTATGTACATTTATCCTAAACAACGGGAAGTTCATATCTTCTCGATCTTGATCAATGTCATACAAACATTCAAAGTTTATGAATGCTCAAGAGAAGCACCAAGGAAATGATAATTAATAAGATAAATATAAAATTATTTTCCTGTTGAGCACAATTTTTCAAGATATTTTCAAAAAGAAAATTTTAAATTCTTTCAAAATTGCGTGCTCAACAAACTCCCACTCCAAGTTTTCACTCTAATCTTTTATCGAGGGGGGGGTATAACAATATGATTCATTCTACATGCTGGTATGTTTTCCCTAGACTTAGTTAGACTAATGTAAATTACCGGATATTAACTTGTTTTTTAATTCACTAATTGTCAAAAATTGTCACCACATATGCAATTTTTGATGGGGAGAATATTGATTAAAATGTGATCAATATTGATTAATAATGTATACGATCTTCAGTTTATAAGTGTGTTCCCAAACCTCGCATGTGCAAAACTCTTTCATAATATGGTCCATATGTGTAGGGAGCTTTTTGGTAACTCTGAAAACTCTTAATATGTCATAAATGATTTCTCAGATACGTTGACTGATTTTTTCTAATGGTTTTATGGATCTTCATGGCAATACCCAAAGACCGACCAACTGTTATCTCTCAAGGAGGTATAAGGCGGTTAAGGTTAGGAATGGAACACTCCATTGGATAGAGTAGAAGTCCTAGGTATGATTAAAAAAGGAGTAAAGTAGAGTAGATGTTTAGGTTTTGATTGAAACGGGAGTAAAGCTGATATTGGAGTTGATATCCAAGGCAGAGTTTATCACCGAACCGCAATCCAACAGGTGTAATGAGGACGTCGTTTGGGTTTAACACTTAAAAGGGGTGAAGAATTAAAAACGAATTGTAAGGATAAGTGTGTGAAAAGAAAGAAGCCCTCCATTACAATGCTTAGGCAGAAACTGGTCATGCATAATCTATCGGTAATTAGTGACAAGATGATTATGATTATTGAAGACATGTCATCATGGACCCAATGATGCAAGAGAAACCATCAGCTACTCAGCTTCTTTAAAAGACGTTTGTTTCATTTCGCCTGGGATCAACACGTTTCTATTAGCTTTTCTCATTTCGAGATCGTGATATTGGAAAGGTGGCAGTTGCTCAGCCTTCGATTCACCATATAACAAATGTGTACTTATAGAGTCTGAGCCAACACGATCCATCAAAAAGCTTACTAGGACACAAATTCATATAACAAATGTTGTAGCATCATTATTACAACATTTGGTATCAAAGAGTCCTAGCATTATCTTGTGGTATTGCCGCATTAGAGTGCAATCTTTAGTATTCACCGTGATGAATAGAAATCCTCAGAGTCATCATCAAACAGCTCCTACGATAGGTGACTTGCGAGATTCTAAATGATCAAGATTGTGTTCACTAGATATGATTTTGGTCAGTATATGCATTGATGACTTAATCAGAATGTGTAACTATTAAAAATTTAGTCTGTAGTGTTGTTGTTTTGAGACGCTCGGTATCGAGAACGGCTTGTGCAGCTACGAAACGCCTGCCAAGGATATTCTTTGAATTGACTACCTGATCAAGGGCAAGTACATTATATCTGATTACGGGGAACGTGGTTATTGCAACGCGTATGTTCGACGAAGTGACAAAGACCTTTTGTCCGTGTATGTTTATCATAACTATACTTGTAGGTTTCTCGGTGGAAGGAAGCTTTAGTCCATGTGAGTTACAAGATTCAAGACCTCATGGTCAATCGGCAAATGATAAATACCATGATGAAAAGTTACGGTGCACTTGTTAAAGTCGTTTTTTTTTCATTTTCTTTACAAGCTCTGATGCTACAAGCACTTCCTCAAAGAACATTTTCGAACAGATTGCCAGCAATAACAAAGATTCTGTCTCACAAGTGGATCATGTACTACTCCTACCCATGATGGGTATAAGTAATCTGTAAAGAAAATGATGAGGGGGATTGTTGTAGCAAGCTTTTAGGACCTGAGAATGAGAGTGGAGAACAAGATCTCAATGGAGGATGAAAGATTCAAGGGATAAAATTCATAGGATCTTAATAGTGTCAGAAGACAAATCGCAAGGCCAAAGACCATGGTACTGTATTTTATCAGAAGATATCAAGTTTAAAGATCAAGATCATGATTACAAGCTGCAAAAGGAACTTCATAATTGAATTCTCAAGACTACAAGGTTCGCAAGACTTAGAGTCACAAGAAGTGAAGCCATATGTGCATGACCCACCTTCAGGGGAGATGTGTTGACTTAGTTTTATTAAAGTGATGGTCATTAATATTCCCGAACCTTGTATAAGTAAAACGTAGTTTACAAAAAAATCATTTTAAGCTAATTGGGCCTAGGTGTCGGGCTAAAGCCCATTAGATCGGTCCAATAAATGCCCAAACGTCCCATAAGGAGTCCAAGTTTCTTGTACATAAAGCCCTCTCCAAGTGTGGAGAGGGTGTTGCTTTTCATTTTCTCTAAGTTAAGTAACCAATTTTCTCTCTTTTATTTCTCTCTAGTTCTTTCTCTCTCTAATATTTTTCTCTTATTATGTGTGTCAAAGTGATGAAATGATATCCTAACAAACAATTTATTTCCCTTTCCTAATAATTAACCTTAGGTTTTACTCGAATGAGGATGTGATCGAGTCATACATGTCTATTCCGTCGTTACGGCCATGTATGTGTGATTCAGCTGCCTTGTTGATTTATTACTTTTGGTGAAAGATTGTTAGAATGATCAACCCTAAGCCTTATCATAAAAACCCAATTTGCCTTTATAAACTTGTTACTCCTTAGCTTTAGTGGTGGAGGTGTGTATCATTGCCAAGCTTATGATAGAATACTCATCACGACCGAGCAATTAAGCGAAATAGTTACATGTTACCACATAGATTGGCGCCGCTTTATCATAAAAACCCGAATTTGCCTTTATAAACTTCGTTATCTTTAGCTTTAGTTGGTGGCGATGTTGTATCGATTGCCAAGCTTTTGATAGAATTCGTCACGACTCCGAGGCAATTAACGCGAAATAGTTACATGTTACCACATAGATTAGTTGAGTAATTTGAGTGTTTTCATCTTCTTATTTCGTGAGGTGTTTGGTTGTGTACTTGTAATTGATCAAATAAATGCTTAACGGAAAAATCCCTAGGGATACATTTTCATAAATTTCTAAAGGCTACTGGAGGACAAGTAGGATTCAAGTAGGGGGATATTTGATGACATCAAATAATATCACTTTTATAGCATCATTTATCCCATGTAAATTACCAATTTTGTGTAATTATTGCAAGAATTGTTACTTAATTGTTTATATTTGAGATTTACAGTAATTATGGAGTACTTTGTGAAGATTATCTAAAAGGCACACATTTTGGAGCATAAACAAAGAGTTCGAGAAAGTCTACTGATCTGACAGCAAATACGTCTTATTATTCTAGACCTATACGACGTATCCAAGACTTTGACCAACTAAAAGACCATTGCCTTACTTTAAAGAATGCGTCGTATCCACATCAACGATACGCCGTATGTAATACTTTGGTCAACAGAGAAGAACCAACTGGTTTTACATCAATACGTTGTATCCATAAAGAAGATACGACGTATCCGTGCCTACACTTCACAAATAACCATGAAGGATTGAAGACCCAATACGCCATATCCTGAAGACTTAATACGCCGTATCGAATGTCAAATATTGGAAGACTCTAAAAGATATCGACTGTGGTCCTTACTCTAAGAAATCCCTAATACGTTGTATCCCACATCGCCCGATACGACGTATTGGTCCTTTTCCAAACTCTATAAATACAAAACCCTAAACTCAGTTGTAGACATGCTTTTAACCACTGAGTTTGATATTCAGAAGATCTATGAAGCCATGAAGGACCTGTAAAGTGGTCTAATCATTGGGAAAACTCTTGTAATCTCTACACTCCACTATACGCATTCGGTTAGGATTATGTTTAATCATTCATCTATGATTTTGTGTATTGTTACAATTTCCATCGTGGCTAGATAATCAATTACTTCTTATGCATTAAAACTACTCATATTAAAGGTTTCTGGACCAAACAATCCATAGGAAAGCCATTAACCAAAGGCTTAGTAATTGGATTTCAGATCTTTTGTCTTACAAGAAGCTCTGTGTAGCTTCCCTTAAGAAAGAATAACAGGTTGGTAATTTCAAAATGTTTTGTAGGCATCCTTTTCACTATTATCCTTAACAAGTTATTTATGTCTTAAAAATTAATATTGACCAATCCTCTTGCCAGAGCATTAATTCATCTAATGTAGCCTTTGCACAAGACAAGTTAAACTATCTTTAGGAACAATGTTCTTCATATCAAAACTGTACATATTGTCCTTTCTAGGAATTTTAAGAAGTATCTGACTTTCACGAGGCCAGCCTTAAAATTAGGAAGCTTAGACAAGGACATTCAGTGGCAGTAAAAGGACATGGTTCTTTTTTGTCACAAATCTGTAAGGACACTAATAAGGTTAAATTTTAATCATTGAAAAGGTATAACATCTTCAAAGTCAAGGCTATCGTTTTTAGTGTTCCCTTTACCACGAAATTCTACCAACATGTGCTCCTCACCAAATGTAACATAACCTCTATCAAAATTCCTGAAATCTGAGATATAAAGCTATGTTCCAGTCATGTGACTGAGCATTCACTGTTAGGTAAATCATGTATCATCGGTTGTGGCTTTGCCCTCTGCACATAAAATTAAGGAAATTGTTTCCTTTGGGGACCCAAGCCAATTACTGGACTTGGGATCTTGCCTCGTGCATCAATATAATTATGTTTCTTCAAAGTGATTGATGCACTATTAGTTTGGTAGGTCTCCAAACCCAACATGCTGAGGTCTTTACAGAATTTACCTGATTTACTCTAACAACATTAACAACTGCAGAATATGGTCCTAGAGTTTTAATGTTTTTGGCCTTAGTAGTATTAATGCTTGTTGCCTTGGCAGCTTAGTATTAACTTTGTGGGTATAAACCTTTTGTTTAGATAATACTGTTTTGATGGAAAGGGTCTTCTTATAGTTGATTATGCTTGTTTTGAAAAAACGTGTCAGGTTTCGCATAAAATTATAGATTTGGGAGCAGGAGCAGTATTAAACTGTCCTGGCAGATTAAATGGTTATAGGCAATTTTCATTAAACTGCTCTTGGAACATGTTCCTTTGGCATTAGGGTGGTCCTATTGGTAGCTATAGTTGTTAGTTCACCCTGTTATAATTTCCATGATTACCATCCTTCCTTTTGATGGTATTTACAATGAGCCTGCACATGATCAAAACTCCCACAAATGTTGTTATACATCACAAAATCACTTCCTAGTTGATTGGACTTTTGTCAATTCCAATTTCTTTGATTCCCCCTAGGAATTTGTGATCTATACATCTCAGCATACCTAACTGACTTTTCAACTGGTTTTTCATGATTTTTAGGTTTGACAAACTCTATCTTTTTATCAACAGGAAAAACAATTTCTTTATCAACATTAAGTGAAGACTCAACAAGGCTACTTGTGTCTTTTGATACTTGTTCTTTTACCAAAGAGTCATCAGTTTTTTCCTTAGAATTATCTGATTTCTTATCACAAACTATGTTAGACTCTTGCTTACTATTCTCAGTACCATAACCTTTGAATTCAGGCTCTTTGAATTCATCAAGACCAGAATAAGACAAATCAAGCTTTTTAGGTCTATTATAGATTAAAGGATGAGGTGGAGGAACTGCACTATACCCCAAACCCTTTTTACTTTTGTCAGTAATCTGACTCCTTAACAACTAATCTAAATCTTTTGAGGCTTTATCAAATTTCTCAATTTTAAATTCAATCCCCTCTTTTTCTTGCTTAACTTTTTCAAACTCACTTTTAAGCACATTTATTTCATAGTCTTTGCAAGCTACTTCTCTTTTAAGAACTGCAACTTCTTCACTAAAAAGAACCTCATTCTTTCTATATGTGATAAGTTGTTCTTCTACTGTTGCTAAACCTCTTTTATAAGTAGCTGTTGTAAATTCAGTTTGATTAAGCTTAACAATCAAATCATCACACTGTTTCTTAAGAGTTTCATAGTTTTTCAGACAAGTTTTAGAGCAAGTTTTATCATTGTATACCTCAGAGTCTGAAAATGCCATTAGAGCCATGTTTGTCTGAACTTGTTCTTCTGCCATGTCACTCCAGTCAAAACCTACACCATCTATAGCCAACATTGCCTTTGAGGATGTGTCTTCATTGTTTCCTTGCTTCCTGGTGTTGTCTTGATTTCTAAACTGACCCTCTTTGCTTCTTGGTGCTCTACACTCCCTGGCAAAGTGTCCCATCTTATGACAGTTGAAACACTCTACCTTGGATTTATCATAGCCAGCAGTATCATTAGCATTAATGAAAATCTTCTTGCCAATCCTCTGATAGTACCTCTTTGCCCTCATACTTAGCAGAGAGAGCAGCCACTTCAAATCCATTGCTTCCAGATCATCTTCATGAATTTGCTCTAAGTCCTAATGTAGGAGATTAGAACCATTGGGATTCTCAACCATGAAAGCATACACAACATTATCACTGAAGCTAGCAGTACTAACTTGAGGACTAGCAGTGTTAACATTAGGGTTAGAAGTACTAACTTGGGGACTAGGAGTGTTAACATCATTAGTACTGCTAGTGTTTGAAGCAGTCATAAAGGCCAATTTTTTAGCACTACTACTTGTAGCAACAGATTTCTTTACCTTTTGTTCAACAATTTTGAAGTTGTTGTACAAATCATCAATGCTTATTGTTTCAATTTTAGGCTTATTCATCCAGACTACAACATGAGTGTTCCACTTAGGGGGCAAGATGCTCAAAAATCAAAAATTTTAAGTTTTAAGTCTTCTTGGGCTAATGATCACTACCCATGATAGCAAGCTACTGATATCTACTGCCGCTATTGAAAATAGATCAGTGACTTTGCAACTGGGTAGCATGTGAAAATTCTCATACTGTTGCTTCAAGAGAGTTTTTTGAGTTTTCTTGGTAGCTGCATTACCTCCAAATCTTGTTTCAATGGCAGCAAACATAGATTTAGCATCTAGATACTGACTGAATGTTAGTTGATGTTCATTTGGAAGTGCCAAAGAGTATAGCAAACCCCTAGCTTTGACATCCTTCTTTTTTGTGTCTTCTCTTCTGCAGTTAGCAGGTGTAGACATCTTTTGCTAACTGTTATGCATCTCTTGAGATGTTTGGAGATACTGAACCCATGAATCACCATTTCTATCACTTTCTCAGGAGTACATAGTCTGGATCTGGGAAGAGTACTGCTTGAATCCTTTTCGCCCACATCTCATACTCCCTAATTTGAGATTGGTGGAAGCTTTGCAGTAGGGACACTATTTGTAGATTCAAGCCTCATGTCCTCTAGATCAATGTTTCTCAATGCAAAGCGTCTGGATACCACTTGTTGATCCCAAAACCTAGATCGAACTTCCTTTAGGATGTTAAGGTTAAATAACCTTGATAAATCCAAAATAACTTGTTGTCAGAAAATTTGTATGTCTATTAAAGTGTAGCGGAATCTTCACCTAATACACTAAAAAGTAAATCAATTGAAACAATTAAATCTTGAACAACACGGATCATAACCAAATGCTCATTATTATTTATATCAATAATACAAGTACTTTTAATTTAGTAATTGGGTTTAAACCTTGAAGCTTTTTTTAATCAACTTTGACAAACTATGAAAACTGATAATGATATGACTGTGTGGTTTTTGTGACTCCCTCAACTAATGCCTAGAAGCCTCTTTTATAGATAAGGACGTCTGTAGGCTTACAATACATTCTAAGATTTCTCAATCTTTTCTAAACATAAGTAATCTTTAAATAATTACGATTATGTATATCTTGTAAATAAGATCTCAACATTATCTCACAGCCATTCTTGTTCTCCAAACAATCTTTATCTCTTTAATTCGTCTTTATCCTCTTGACAGTAAAAAGTCTTCAAACAGTTGTAATCTTTCCACCAGCAGTACTAATAAACATAAGCAATAGTAACATTAGTACTAGCAGTACTAATATACACTAACAGTAGTAACTTGTACTAGCAGTCTTAACTTTTACTACTAACAACACTAACTACTTAGCTTATATTTTAGTCTTCAACACTGAGCAGTCTTAACTTCAACTAACAGCAGTAACTTTATGCTATCAGTACTAAATTATACTAATAGTAGTAACTAGTAGTGGTAACATTATACTACCAGTACTAACCACTTAGCATAATTTCCATTATGTACCTGAGCAGTAGTAACTTCTAAGAATCCATGAAGTCTTTTAAGTCCCAACATGGAACAACCAACAAAGCCAAGGCTTGTACATGTGGGAAATTATATCCTATTTCTATATCCCAATCAATTGCAATAAATGCAAGGGATGTACAACACTAACATTTTGGGACCCATGAAATATTAGGGACCAAACTCTTGAATTTGTTTTTGTTGAAATAGGTATGCTTGAGAACATTCTTGGAACCGGATGAATGGATCAAAGATAGTGGTTGCTCCAAACATATGACCGATAACAAGAGTTTATTCTCTACCTACAAAGCATACAACGGAGGTAATGTTGTCTTTGGAAGTAACTTAAAAGGAAAAATCACAGGCAAAGTTACGATCTCAAATGACTCCCTTACTATATCTAATGTAGAAAACATAGATAACTTAGCATTCAACTTACTTAGTGTCGGTCAAATTTGTGACAATAAGTGTCAAGTCTTATTCAGGGAAGAAGGTAGTGAAATAATTAAAGATGGTAAGATCATAGGAAACGGAATTAGGAAAAATGGTCTATACATAATGAAATTAGGAAATAAGTCTCAAGACAAATTATGTCTTGCCACGGTAGTGGATAACTCTACCTTATGGCATAGAAGACATGGCCACGCAAATATGCGGTTAATTCAATCTTTGTCATCTAAAGAATTGCTTAGAAACTTACATAAGCTAAAATATGATAAACATTTCTGTGATACTTGCAAAATTGGGAAGCAAGCTCATGCAAGTCATAAAGCTAAAAATATGGTCTCTACTAAAAGATGTTTAGAATTATTACATATGGACTTATTTGGTCCGTCGTTAATTAAAAGATATGGAGGAAATTTATACACCTTAGTAGTAGTAGATAATTATTCTAGGTACACATGGACTAGATTTCTAAAAACTAAAAATGAAGCCTTTGAGAAATTTGAAATATTAAGTAGGAAAATTTAAAACTAACTAGGTATCTCTATAGTAGCTATTAGAACAGATCATGGTCGGGAATTTGATAATGAAGTACAATTCAGAGCTTATTGTGATGCACAAGGCATTACTTATAATTTCTCGGCTCCACGTACTCCACAATCAAATGGGGTAGTAGAAAGAAAGAATAGAACCTTAAAAGAGAGGTCTAGGACTATGCTTAACGAACAATCCATTCTACAAAAATTTTGATGTAATGCCATTGATACGTCAACTTATATACTAAATAGAATATTAATTCGACCAATATTAGGAAAAACTCGTTATGAAATATTTAGAGGTAGGAAACCCTCTATAAAATATTTTAAAGTATTTGGAAGCAGGTGCTTCATTTTAAATACTAAAGACTATCTAACCAAGTTTTGACCCAAAGTCATACGAAGGTGTTTTTCTAGGATATTCACAAAATAGTAAAGCCTATATAGTGCTAAATAAACATACAATGAAAGTCGAAGAATCACTCAACGTGACATCTGATGAAAGTCCTCCTCCTACCAAATTATCACTATTGGTTGATGATGATGTTGGTGAAGAAGAAGCTATTAAAAATAATACTAAAGTAGTAAATAATAATAATGAAGAAGATGAGTCGATAGAAGTTGACGAAGTCATTAACATTAAGGAATCCAAAAATCACCCATTAGAACAAGTCATAGAAAATCTTAATCAAAGAACCTTAAGATCTCAAGCCCAAAATCATACTAATTTCTTTTGTTTTATATCTATTATAGAACCCAAAATGTCAATGAGGCATTAAAAGATGAAAGTTGGGATATAGCCATGCAAGAATAACTAAATCAATTTGTAGCCAATGATGTTTAGAATTTAGTCCCTTTACCCTTGAGTCAATTCATCATAGGAACAAAATGGGTCTTTAGAAATAAATTAGATGAAAATGGTATAGTATCTAGAAATAAGGCTAGATTAGTGGCACAAGGATATAATCAACAAGAAGGTATAGATTATGATGAGACATACGCTCCAGTAGCTAGGTTAGAATCAATTAGAATACTACTTGCTATTGCTTGTGCAAATGATTTTAAACTATCCCAAATGGATGTACAGAGTGCTTTTCTAAACGGTTTTATAAACGAAGAGGTTTATGTTGCTCAACCTCTAGGGTTCATTGACTATCAAAAACCAAACTATGCTTATAAATTTAAAAAGGCTTTGTATGGTCTTAAGCAAGCTCTTAAGGCTTGGTATGATAGACTAAAAACATTTTTGATAAAACACGAGTATTCAATAGGAATGTTGATAATATACTTTTATTACTAAGAAATCATAGTCAATCTTATCATTGTTCAAACTATATATCGACCGGAATTATATTTTGGTTCTTACGAGTCCATTACTTGTGTGATGATTTTGTAAAGAAATATGACGCGAGTTTGAGATGAGTATGATGGGGCAGTTGAACTTCCTCTTGGGTCTTCAAATAAAACAAATAAAAGACAGAATATTTTTCAATCAATCCAAGTACATCAAGGAGATATTTTTCAATCAATCCAAGCGCACTAAGGACGATTAAGCCGACTCTGTGGATAGCTCTAAATATCGAGGTATGATCGGTAGTTTACTTCATTTAACCCCAAATAGGCCCGATATTATGTTTAGTATTTGCTTATGTGCTCATTTCCAAGAAAATCCTAAGACTACCCATTTAGAAGCCGTTAAGCTTATATTTAGGTATATTAGAGGAACTACACGTTTAGGATTATGGTATCCGAAAGGAACCAAAATAGAAAGTATAGTTTAAGCCGACTCCGACCATGCGGGAGATTATGTTGATCATAAAAGTACTAGCGGCATTTGTACGTTCATGAGAGGTTGTATGACATCTTGGTTCGCTAAGAAACAAATGGCCCTTCCTATCTCCACAACTGAAGCCGAATACGTCTCTGCCGAGAAGGCATGTCAACAAGCACTATGATGAAATTAGCTCCATCGACTATGACATATGTCACGACGACTGTTTCTGATTATGGTGCAAACAGCAAAAGGCGTATCGGAACTTAAGTAAAAACCCCGTACAACACTCTAGAGCTAAACATATAGAAATTTGCCACCACTTTCTACGCGATAACGTCCAAAAGGGCAACATTTCTGTCGAGAAAGTTTCATCCGAGGATAATATAGCTAATATATTATTAAGCCTTTAAAACGTGAAGTATTTAATTATTTAAGATTAAGATTAGGAATGATGGAACTTATCATGGATAGTGATTCTCCACCATCTCAAAAATAATTGTAAAAGGAAATTTAATGAAGTAATTAATCATTATTCAAAAGATGTTAATTCTCATTACATGTTCTAATTACAAAACTTCCAATCATGAACATAATCGAGATTAGAATTTTACTAGATAAAGAAAATGTCAATAAAATGATCATAGATATTTTCAAAATCTACATGTATGGTCAATACATGAAATTACAAAATCGATTGAAAAGGACGAAAAGAAGAATCATCGATTGCAAATCACACTTATGTTGACGATGTTTTGTTGAGTCTAAATGTTCATAAATGATTGTGTTATTAGTAATGGTCAAACTTATGCTAAAAGTTAACACACTCCTAGTAGGATCGACTACGTTGAAATTCCATTGAGAAATTCACGACAAGTTGTACATTTCACTCAAAACTTGGATGTCGACTCTGAAAATTATATCACACACTCCTAATAGTTAATATAACATACTTCAATTACCAAAAACACAACACCTTATCTCAATTTGCTTAAAAACCAACTCTGTCTATATTTGTGGACACCTGCGGATCACGGATCCACCATTAGGGAGATACGTTCTAGTTAAGGTAGATCTGTGAGTCTTAAAACGCGGGTAAATACCAGTTTTTGAACAAATTGGGACCACAAATACTATTATCCAAACACACCCATGAACCAAAACACTAAAACCCTCCATACTAAATCATAATTAGAGGCAATTAGAGCAATTCATCACAAAGATCATTAACAAATCATCAATCTAAGACTACTATTATAAGTTATTTCATCTTATTTTCTTCTTAATTTTGTGTCTAGGATTTTGATTTTGCTTAAATCAAATAATTTAGGGATTTTGATTTTTTATACACTTTTTGCACAATTAGGACTAAAATATAGCAATGTATAACTATTATAATACTTAGAAAACATAATTGAAGTGATTGACCAAAAAATATTTTTCGCCAAAAACCCCAAGTTATGATTTTTGAATAAAACCTCACTTCTAGGAACTTTTCAAAACAAGGGTTGTTTAACTACATTATTAATACAACGCAAAAACATTTTCTTCATGCATTAGGTCTCATGAATGTATATACGAGGTGCTTAATTTATAAGCATTTTTCGTTCCATTCATCTAGAGCAATATCAAACAAAGGTTATGCATTAAGGTTTGCTTATTACTAGTATTATCGTTATTTTTCTTTTGTTTGAGTCAAGCAAACTGCACATCTACATTACATCCATATAGGCACACATTTAAATATGTCTACATCATTTCTATTTTTCGCTTATTGAGTCATTGTCATTTATCTATAGGTGAAATCACGACACCAAATGGATTATAAACGAACTTAAGAATACCTACCTAGAATTCATTGCACGAGAAGAATGGATGAAGATCTTAAGGAATCTTACCGTACGTTAGAAAAACGCCTCTTTCATCCTTTCAAGCCGTAGGCCTTAAATATTTTCTCACCCTTAATGAACCTATTTGTCCTAGATTTGTAGTCGAATTCTATCATAGTCTTGAAGTCAAACGAGATGAGGAGGAACATCCTTACATTGCGTTCAAGCTTGGTTAATTTACCTTTAAGCTAACTTCATCTCAACTATCTCAAATTCTTTAAACTACATATGCTCTAGACACCTTTTACACAAGCGAATGGTCACTAAACTCTCTTGATGATCATCCCAATAGTAATTTCTTTGGCCCTAAGCATGATCTCGTCAAAAACAACATGACCATTTCTAGAACAACTCAAACTCAACTTCAAAGAAGCCCCAACAAACTCCACATTGACGATATTCGTCTCAATTTGAGAGGATGGGAAAATTTATTTTGCTCCCTTGGAAAGAGAAATAAGGTAAATGCATGTACTACATATATGCTTTACTACTTGACCATTAGAAGAAAGTTCAACTTCACTTCGATGATTATTTATCGAATGGAGGAAGTCATTAACAAAGGCGATGATCCCATGCAATTCGCCATGCTTTTGACCCGTCTTTACAATCACATTCTTCAAACAAATACTTAAACTATTGTCCTAATTGCTAGGTTCACATTCCATGAACGTGTCATGGATCCTCTAGACATGTCAAGGAATCCTAGCAAAGAAAAGGGAAAGAAAATTTCTACTCCCTCGGTCACCTCCTCTTCATCTTCATCGTCCGATGATAATGAAGCACCATCCTTTCTTGAGTTCTATGATGAGCTATCCGACAATGAGGATCTTACTAAAGCCCAACAAGAGAAAAGAGGAATGTTTAAATGCTTAAACCGCTATGTTGGTACCATCACTAAGTACTTAAAGAAACAAGAATGATCATGCTTGTGTTAAACCAATGTGTTCTCATAGTATGCGGTAATTTGCATCTTTGATTATGAATTCTATATTAGGATGTTGGTAAATTGAAAACTTTGATCTATGTATGTTGAAACTACGCACTTATTTATCTTTCTATGGCTTATGGATATTTTATCATGGTACTATTATTTTGTAGTAGATGATGTTTAAATGCTAAATTGTTTTGAGTTTTGGGTGAAAAATGCAGTCTTGGTCATTTTTGTTGGAACTTGAGACCCATGGATCCACCATATGATAGTTCCGTATGTTGTTTTGGTGGATTCGTAGCTCACCAGTCCAGGCACCAAAATTCAAATTTTTTTGATTTTTAACTTTTTCCACTTTATCTTATAACCATGCTATATGATACTATGTGAGATCTTAAACCTTAGGATATAACATGTTTTCCATATAATCCAAGAACCATTATACAAAACACTTCACCTCTTTCACCTTATAAGCATCACCCTCAAACATCATTTTCTTCATATTCCTCATAAACAACCTTACTAGTTCATCACCATGACTAGTTCATCCAAAACAAATTCACCAAACTTTAAAAGAAAAATTGCAAGAATGAGTGTCAAGTATCCAACATATGTCAATCTCACATCCTCAAGTGAGGAACAACCAAATGAGAGAACTCCTTCACCACCTCCTAGAAAGAAATCCCTCTCACCACCACAAGCTCTATCAAAATCCATTTCTAGCAAGAGCACACACTACACCTCATCATCATCACCAAGTGAGTCTCCAACACCAACTCACATTGCACCCCCACCTAAACTTCGTTTTGGCATTCCGATAAAACAAGAACCTCAAGAACTTTCTTCACTACAAATGTCACCTAATAAACCTCATGTGTCAACGGTGAACAATTGGCCATCAGGCCCTTCTAATCCATCTCTACCACCACGTGTCTCACGACCACCTCCCAGATTTTTAAATCCGCCACCCGGATTTGAACCACTACCATCAACCCAACCTTTGTTTGTTAACATTAACAACAATACACCCCACCTCCTCAACAATGCACCTCCACTTGAAAACATTTACCATACACAACCAAATCTTAGAAATTAAGATTTTTTCAATCCTCCAAACATCTTGGATTTTGTTCATTCAAATGACATGCCTCACCTCCACAACATGTTTTGTCAATGTTATAGCACTACAAGGCATGAAATCCAAATGCTCCGAAACCGTGTCAACTATATGTTCTCATACATTCGACACCACCTCGGCTCTTCATCAAACCCACCTTACTTCCCGCATTAGCCGCATTGAAATATCACCTCACCCCTCGGACTATATGGGAAAATGATATTTATCCAAAGATTTAGGATTTTTAATTGTTCTAGTTTAAGTTTCTTGTCTTGTGGGCTTTATTGCCAAATTTTATGTTTTATCCCTTATAATAGATTTAACATTATTTCCTTTTGTTGTGGTGATGATGGATGTTTATTGCTTAAATGTATATGTGTGCATACGTGTTTGTCATACATATATTTGCTTATCTACTAACTTTGTTTTGTAGCACGCATTCATAGCTCGATTCTTCGGTGCCCCAAGCAAGGGGGAGCATACACCAAGGGGGAGCATACACCAAGGGAGAGCATACACCAAGGGAGAGCATACACCAAGGGGGAGCACTTGCAGTATTGTCTTTTTTTTACTTTGCATTTGTAACCAAGTCACTTAGCATTCGTCAAAACAAGACGTGCAAGGAAGGCCTCTACAACGCTTTTTCCTTCGAGAAAAAGGGGGAGAAGAAATGTAAACTCATCCACTAAATACTTATTTAGTGACTTTGAAATAAGCATGAATTTATATTTTGTCATAATCAAAAAGGGAGAGATTGTTAATACAAATATTCGCGCAAAAACGATATTTATATTTAATAATCTTCATGTTTTGATAATAACAAATATAATCTCATACTACATAAAAGTTTACGTAAACAAGTTATTTAGTCAAAAGTTTACTTGACGACGACAAATCACTTAAGGTATGAATATGACATTATTAAACATAGTTAAGGATCAAAGCAAAATATTATCATTTGCATAAACCCTTCCTAATCAAATAATTTAAGTTAACACATGATTAATTATAAGCTAGTTATATTAATCATGTAAGACAAAATAAGATTAACCATAAGCGGAAATAATATTTACAAATCTCTCTAAATCTTTCCAAATCTAGAAAATATTTCCTTATTGGTGATAAGAAATATTTTGTTCTAGAAGAATCTAATAAACTAGTTTTATTAAGTACAAAACAATATTTTGTATAGATTTAGGGTTAATCATAAAATGACAAATGTTGTCCCAGCTCCCCCAAAGGATCCACCTAAAACACTAGACGGATCTAGCTATGGTGGATCAGTGGGTCGTAGCTTACAGCTGTCTGGGATAGCATTTGAATTTTAAGAGCTTGCCTATAAATAACAACCTTAAGCTTTCATTTTTAACAACTCTTGACAAATATTTTTCACATATATCTTTTATCTTTTATATTCTTTGATCATTATACTTGTCACATAATCCATTACAAGTGATCAATTCATTCCACTCTTTTAGTGAAGAACACTTACGAAGACGTCAAGCTTCAAGTGTTAATAGTTTAGTTGTGTTATCACGATTGTGATAATCATTAATCTTGTATATCTTGTGTTGTGTGTTGTGAATATCATATGTGTATGATATGTTAGTATTTAGGCCATAAAATACATAGTGTGTTAGATTGGTTTTATTTCGAAGTAGAACTCGGTATTTAGCTTAGTACCGGAAAAAGTGTAAGCGACGTGTACGGTTTTTCCGCCTAAAGGGAGCTTGTTGACATAGTTAAGATAACTCTCATGTTGGGTACTTGGGGGAGTGGAGTAGGGCGAAGAGGAGCTTCGTAGCCGAACCACTATAAATCATTGTGTCATCGGTTTGATCTTTCTTATCTTTACTTGTTCATACTTCGTAGATTGCTTATTTACTTATTGCATCGCTATCATATATACTTGTGTATATCTCTTGAGTTCACATAAGTCGACAATCTAAGTTTTATTTTAAAACGGTAAAAATTATTCAACCCCCCTTCTAATTTCCACAATAATTATCATTACAATAATCTTAAATAAAATATCTTACTGACGATTTCACGGATGATTTTAGGCAATCACGTGTATACTATAATCATTAAGCATGATATGTTAAGTTTCACATAATATAAGAGGACACATTTACCGTGGTTGTTGATTTTTATATTTATCTTGTATGCAGTTACATCTCATATAATTTTGTTTAAGAATTGCATAAATCTATCTTTATTACGAATTGCATAGTCTAAACATGTATATTCATTTACTTTTACGTCATAAATAAACAAAACACGAATCTTTCCCTTTTAAAGAGGCGTTTGGTATGAGAAATTTGCTTTTAGAATTGGGACTTAGAGCCAAAAATGTTGTTTGGTGTAAGATGTCAGATTTGCAATTTGGATTAAATCAAGATGTGCGGGTGTCTTGAATTCCAGGCTATCTACGTCACTTTACTAACATGATTCCATTTTAGTGGGTCATCTTAAATTCTCACCCTCTCATTATTTTTTTTACTATTTTTTATATGATATATTTAATTTTAATTTATATTTTTATTTAAAATATTCTCTCCGTCCTATTTTTATTGTCCACGTTTTCTTTTTGGGATCTCTCAATTTAATTGTTCACTACTAAAAATAGATAAGGAAGTTTGATCAAGTTTACAATGTTACCCTTGTTTGAAATTATTATTGAAAACTTTAAATAAGACTTTAATTAATTAGCTAAGGGTAAAACTGTCATTCTGTCAAAAAGTAAGAAAAAGAAAGCAGTAATAAATGCACTTTTTTTAAACTGTGTATTTTTTGTAGAAAAACAATAATTTTAAAACGAAAAAAGTATATCATTAAATATTATTTTCTTTCTTTTGCATCAAACTCAAATTCAAATTCTAAATTAAATTCAAATCCAAATTAAAATGCTAATCATAAACTCACCCGCAAGCAAAATAGGCCTAACATTGCGAACAATTGGAATCAATGTTTTGAAAACCGGGTTTTGAATCGACCCGGTCGAGTCATCGGGTTACCGGTTGGACCGCCGGGTCAACCCGGTTTTCCAAAATATATATATATATATATATATATATATATATATATATATATATATATATATATATTTTCAATAATTAGAAAGAAAGTATCTCATAGAAAAAATTTCATATTATATACATAAATAAAAATAAGATAAATAGGAGATTACTTAAGTAAAAAAATAATTATCATAAGATAGACAGAATAGACAACACAACCAAAGATCGCGTTCGAGGTATGCCGACCATTTTCCACAGCATCCAGATCCCGCTAAAAATTACATAATCGACAATAAGATCGGCAACCCACACTTACCTTTTCACACCCACGCAAGGACATCTGATTAGCGGAAACAGTCCCACCAACGACATTGAGCTTAACCTTGCACGCAGCCAGCCACTTTCCACGCGATTTCGGGGCACATTGCAAACACACCACACCAATAAAACGTCAATTCTCCAACTCTACTCATCTCCCAACAACACAAACCACTTCTCTCACACGGTAGCTACACCATCGTCATCCACTACTGCCCCAATATTATTGTCATATTCGTAGTCAACGTCGGCTCAACCCACCCGCCCCACACCCTGAAACCCATGAAACCGACATAACCTATCAGCTTGGTACATGAGCTTCTATGACGCGCATCCAGCAACGAAAAACCAGTTCTCAGCGTGTGTCCCTACGTGGTCACCTCTATGTGAGATCTACTGATGAGCGCAACACTTTAATCTCTCGTCCGAATCCCTACCTACGACTCGTGCTCGTACCCCCATCCATCACCCCTTCGCCACTGTATACAATTACGTCCATCTATCCCATCAAACCCGTTCTCTTCCGAACAATCGCTCCCTTAAACCACACCTGGCACCCCCGAGTGCCCAGTTCGTTACATACCGTTGTCCATTCCCCACAAAGCGCTCAACCAACTCCGTCCATCTACCGCCACCATTTCGCTCATCCATCCAACTCAAACGCATTGCCCCACCCTTCTTGTGATTTAAGTCCTGAACTCCACCAGACCCACACGCAAATTTCTTTCGCAGTTTTGACCAACTGGAAGAACCATTCCATAACAAGCAAACCAGTACCTATTAAACGCTCATCTCCATGCACTGTAACCACGTCAGCGCACCCATCGCAACGCCAATAGCCTACATCTGCTCATGACATCGTCTCACTTTTAGCCATCCCCCCCACACACCCCAATCAAATACAGCACCACAACAGCAAATCCTACCTCATTGTACACAAACCATCAACCACGCAACCCAACATCAAACCAAGGCTCACCCCCAAGCCGTGACAGAGAAACCATCCCTCCCACACCGAGTACCTGCGCGTTACAGGCATGCCACAATTCGGGATGACCAAAGCCCATCTTGTTCGCGATGCCGTGTTCAAAACCATTAGGAAACATGTCCCACGCGTCACCGCACCGAAACGTGCCATACACAGTAAACAAAAGTCTATACTAACACCTTCCTGTCATCTCGCTAGCATGCGAACCTCCCGCAACCAGCGTTTCTTCTATCCAACCAGCCAACAAGCCCCAACCACATGTGTTTATTAACACACCCGCCCACAAACCCACCCGCGATCCCTCCTCAAAATACCATTCGCCTGTAAACCACATGATAGAACTCACAAAGATGACAAGATAGGGGTGCTCCAATGAAGGAAGAACAATAAGATAACCACCTCACGCATCCCCTTTCTAACCCCTTAGTAATACAGACAATGAAAGTTAGAGGTAAGAGTAATGTACTCAGGTGGGTGGTGGTGGGGGGGTGGGGGGGTGTGGGTGCGGTCGTGGTGGGTACATAAGATAACAATCAACACAGCAGCATGTTTACACAAACCAAACTATCCCCACCTACCCCCAGTGACTCACCCATCACACATATACCATGATGATAACCATACCTGGTCGCTATGCTACAACGTGACACCTCACTCCAGACTGCCCACCCACGCTGTTCCCACACCTCCAACCCAGCCCCCCCACCCCAACCCAACCAGACCCATCCATCAACATAACCACACTGCCGTCCCATCCTCCTCACCGACTGCAGGACTCAGTCCCACCCAGCCCTAACAAGGCCTTCTCCATTCCCTTAGTCCCTGAGGGGGTTATTTTTTGGGCCGCAGGCCAACGTAGAACCATTTGCATCGTAACCATCCCCGCAGCACTCAAACCGCCGCTCCAACACCCCCTGTCTCCACTCAAACTCCAAATTAACCACAGCATAAAGCCAATGAATAACTGGCATGACTACGATGGTTTAGGGCGCAATTATAAGTATACTAGTGTTTTACTGCCCTCGCCAAGACCCCACCTACGTCCCGTACGGCGGCTACGCTGTGCTCCTGTTCAGTCCACACTTATACAACCTCCCCTACCTTACTCTCCCTCGACATGTGACCTTTTTCCAACAGTCCCTATCCAACGCTGCTAGACCCACAAATCTAGACACCGTATCCAGCCATCCTAGACCTCGTATCTGTACACGGCATGCGCCACAGTCATCGTCACTCCCCGCACTCGTTAATTTCTTACGCAGCTCACTGCATTTTCATTTTTCTTTTTTTAGCATCTCACCAGGTGGGTGCCCATCAAAACCATAACCTTTCGCGAACAGTCCACAGACTGACACTATTGTCCTCGGGGGTGCGTTCCCATTACTACCTCAAACCACACCAATGGCACAAACAACCCCATCAAGAACCCCCCAGGTCGCGGGGACCCTCGGCCGGGGGGGCACAAAATAAAAGAAAGAATCCCGTGTGGCGGGGCGGGGGCGGACGAATAAGTAGAAAAGGGAGGATCAAAAGGCGTTTGGGGTGGGGGCGAATTGAGAAAATTATCAGGGTTCACGCCGTATACGAATAATTCCCGCCACTAAATGAGAGATAGAGTAAAGTAATATTTGCCACTAGGGTGCTGGGGTGTGTGCCATATCTACTCCCCACAAAATCTACCCGACCACACCCCAATACGCTCCCAAACCCCAACGTGCTATATTAACCAACCGCCCTCACTACACCCGCTCAACGCCCAACGAAAACAAGACACACCCCCCCAACCCCTCCCCAGCGCCGCTATGCGCGCGACCCGCGGCCCCCCCGGGCGAATAACCAATGACCCCCCCCGCCGCGTTTGAGCCCGCCTGGTAACAACCTCCGGGTTATGTGCTCGCCATAGACCCCTCCCCCCCCAACCCCATCCTAAACCGCGTTGAAACAATAAACCCCCCCCGAGTTATCTAAGCCTGAGCACCCGGTCCGTGGGGGTCCGTGGCATAAACTTTTTCGCGTGTATTTGTATTTCAACGGTCACATCACAACAACCGTCAAGACCCCGGCGGGTTCAAATCCGATTTATGAAATATGTATGTGAAACCCGGTTTAATTTTGACCCTCATTATTTCTGCCGGAACCGGGTTGCATCCATTAAATTCAAATCCAAATTAAAATGCTAATCATAAACTCACCCGCAAGCAAAATAGGCCTAACATTGCGAACAATTGGAATGACTTTTTTCTTTTTTACTGTATATCGACGTCACTTACTTTCTATATTTATGTCACTGTCAGTGATTAATGATTTTAGCATTTGCATACTGCGACTTGGTTAAATTGGGTCGAATGCTTACTTTGGGTGGCTTTGCTTGATGACTTTAGAAGTTTCTTCCATGGTCTAGGTCAAGGGAACTGTCACATTCGATAATTGAATGCTTCCAAATAATCAATCAGTTTGACCAATAATGAAATAATATACAGTACCTGTCTATTGGAGATAAGACTTGAATTGTGAGAGATAGTAGTATACACCATTAAATATCATGTTTTTTTTTTAATTATTGTTATGCATTTATTTTCTATTCTTATTACGTAATGTAAATACTAAAGAGAAGGCGAAAAGATAGGTTTTAAATGATGAAAATTTTAAATTAACAAACTTGAGGAGACAAAGAAGCTCGATGGCGGGTCAAACATTCTATAAATAGGCATTTAATGTTACGTAGCTGAAATAATCATGTTCAGTTAAATGGGATGAGTTTGTAAGATTGTTTCTCAATAAAATCAAGTCAAATAATTTAAAGCTGAAATAATTTAATAAGCAATCTTGTTAAGATGCAACACAAACAAAGTGGCCCAGTCATTAAAAGTTATGATAGTCAACTCTTTTGCATTACTATGATATGTCAAGTACTCATTGCATGTATGTATAAATACCTCTCGTCCTTATTACTTGTTTCAAAAAAGCATTCTTTGTATAGAGTCAGCAACACCCATGGATTTTCTCTCAATTCCAATCTTTAATTTTGTAATAGCACCTCTATTTCTTCTTCTTATTTTCCTCTATATCTACAATCAACAACAACATGGGAAGAAGTATCATCCATATGTTGGGACAAAACTTCATCAGTTTATTAACCTTAACTCATTCCACGATTACATGGCTGAAATTGCCAAAAAACACAAAACTTTTCGGTTAATTAGCCCTTTCCATGGTGAGGTTTATACGACTGATCCGGCGATTTTGGAGTATATCCTCAAGACCAATTTTGAAAATTATGGCAAGGTACGTCGTTGATCTAAAAAACTCTTTATTATTACTTGTTAGTTTGAATTTGCTTACGGTTTTTGGGTTTCACTCTTTTGAACATCCTTTGCTAGCTATATATGCATGTCTCTCTTGAGATAATTTTCTTACAAAAGTACAATTGTTCAAAAATATTGCAGGGAATCTATGTCTACGATGTCTTAAAGGATCTACTTGGTGACGGAATATTTACAGTTGATGGGGATAAATGGCGAGAGCAAAGGAAAGTGGCGAGCCATGAGTTCTCTACAAAAGTCTTGAGAGATTATAGCAGTAAAATCTTCAAAAAGAATGCTGTAAAACTCGGCAACATATTATCAGAAGCAGCAACTAGCAACCAAGTAATTGATATAAATGTAAGTTTCTCATTTGGTGGAGTAATCTTTAACTACCCCCTAAGTATCCGTTGATCATTTCATTGATAGAGCTAAAAATCGCATCAATGAAACACATATATATATGCAATACAGGACTTGTTTAACAAAGCAACGATGGATTCGATATTCAAAGTTGGTTTTGGAGTGGATCTTGATAATATGAGTGATACAAATGAAGAAAGTCTTAGATTGATTAGTCGTGCATTCGATGATGCAAACGCTCACACGATCACAAGATTTATTGACAAATCATGGAAGATCAAGAAGTTTTTTAATATTGGATCAGAAGCAAAGTTGAAGAAGAATATGCAAGTGATTGATGAATTTATCTATAAGGTGATCCAAGTCAAGATTGAACAAATGCACAAGTCAAAGGATGATATTTCGGTAACCTTGTATATATTTTGTTTAATTTCCCTCTTAATGGTTGATTTACAACATTTTTGGTTCAACTCATCACTGATTTATGGAACTTCCAGTTGAAGAAAGAAGACATCCTATCGAGGTTTGTGCAGACTAAAGATATAGATCCAAAGCATCTGCGAGATACGATACTAAGCTACGTGCTTGCTGGTAAAGATCCTATAGCTACTACTATGACTTGGTTCATTTACAGTCTATGCAAACATCCTGAGATTCAAGATAGGGTTGCAAAAGAAATTAAAGAAGCAACAAACATGAACAAAGAGATAACAAATGCTGCGGATTTTATGGCTCTTGTAAGCGAGGCCGCGCTTGACAAGATGCAATATCTTCATGCAGCTTTGACAGAAACGATGAGGCTCAATCCACCTTTACCAATAGTATGCAATCTTGTTCAAAACTCTTTTGATTTAAACTTTACAGCCTTGTTATTGTTTAAAAAAAACGTTTGTAGTTAACAATGTATTAAAAGTTATGTTTAGGATTATCATATTAGTAATCTAGTTTAGCATAAGATGAAATTGTGAATATCTATTGAGTAATCAGGTACAGAGTGTTGCGATTAACAATTACGTATAAAGTATATGATTTTTATTTTATCGAAAACAAAATATTTCATTGAGAACATTACGTGACGGCCAAGTACAATGTTGCAGGATACAAAGATGTGCTTTTCAGACGATGTTCTACCAGATGGTTTTAACGTGAAGAAAGGGGATATGATAGGTTACGTGCCATATGCAATGGGAAGGATGAAATATATATGGGGTGATGATGCACTTGAATTTAAACCAGAAAGATGGCTTGATAACAATGGTTGTTTCCATCCAGAGAGCCCCTTCAAATTTAGTGCTTTTCAGGTTAGTATGCCCCTATTTCGGTTAACATCCAAAAAAAGTTCAAATTGTATAGTACAGGTATAACTCAATGTAACACACCGCGAAAAAGGCTGAGCATTATTCTTCCATATCAAGTGGAGAAATTTCAAATCTTAGATCATGAATTTTTCAACTCTTAATTATTACATGACGACAAATTAATTGCTACCCATTTTATGATGCTGTAGTATGGGTTTGATCTTTATGACCCATTATATCTTGGGTTTATTAGCGAAAACCTACACGTTACTAGTTGTTCTTTCACTATATTGTAGTTGGATATAACTGGTGAGTCAATATTTTCATGTTTCATTATTCATTTTTCCATGTGTACTAGTTAATATTCTTGCTGATTATATTAGAGGTAACTAGCTAGTTTGAAACCCAACTAATGTATTATGGTTTTTAATTTCTTTAGGAATTACTGTAGTTAATTAGCCTTGATTAGAAAAATTTTCTAAAATTAACTAACTGTACGTTATTTCTGTTTTTAGATATCTGTTAGTAATCTGTATGTTTTATTTTGGTAATCAACCATTTTTATTATATCTTACTCACACACGTACAGGCCGGGCCAAGGACTTGTTTGGGTCGAGAATTCGCATATAGGCAGATGAAGATCTTCGCATCAATCTTGTTAGGTTGCTTCAAGTTCCAGTTGAGTGATGAGCAGAAAATTGTAAGATACAAAATGTCGATTAATCTTCACATCGACGGTCAACTGCAAGTTTGTGTTTTCAGTAGACTGGGGATAAGTAATCTTTAACCTTATTAAACTACAACTTCCATGACAGAAGTACAACATATAGCCTATATATATATGCTCATATTGAGCTTATTCATGTTAAAAGATTGTATCAATGGTGTTCACAAAACATTGCAGAACCTTTTATTTTCTAAATAACGAAGTTGTTTGACAACGGTGTATGAAACGACTGATGAGGGTGAAGCAAAGTCTCAGATATATGTATACTGAATTGCATTATAGTGTGACAGAGCAAAAAATCATCAAACAATTAACATATACACATCAAGATAGAACGGGCATTCCAGTTAGCAAGAGTTAACATCTTACTTGCGCATTGGTTAGATACAAATAAATACATCAAATACTCTACGATATTCTAGACTGCCATCTGGATTTGAATGTAAAGATCGAACTTCTAGTATAAGGAAGAATAACTCATTTATACGACAATGCCAATTTTTTTCATGCTTTTGTATACTGAAACATATCATAATATTATATATCATGCTTTTGCGTGTAATATTTGTATGAGGAACACTATCACATTACCTAATACATTGTGTTCCATGTGATGATACGATACATATAAAAGTGTATTACAACTTAAGTTCAAGAGTTGTGATGTAAACCGGACCTGGGGAAAACACAAATGTCCAATGGACCATCAACTTGGATATTAATCGTGGTTCTGTATTTTGGGACTTTGTTTTCGTGACTAAGCTTGAACGTAAAGCAACCCAACAAAATAGATGAGAAGATCTTCATCTGTCTGTACGCAAATTCTCGACCCAAACAAGTTCGTGGTCCAGCCTATTGATGAACAAAGAATATGTGAAGAGTTGATTAATATAACAAAATCATATCTTAAACACATTTAGCGTTTGACAAACAAATACGACAATTAATAATACTCCTATTGCATTTATCTCTTTTCCTTATAAATTAACATGAAATACCATGAGACATTAAACAAAATTATACTAGTATTTTTTAATGTTTTTGTAGCAAAACTAATGAAGTATATGGTGGAAGAAATGTCGTGATTCTTTGTGTAAGATAACTTAATTACAAAATTGGAGCATGTAGCAGGAAATACTATATATTTGAAAGTTTGTTGTTACATATTGGGTAAAAGCCATAAATTACCAACGTACTTTTCAAAATTTCCCGACTTGAACCTTTTACTTTTTTATTAACACCGAAACCCACGTACTTTCAAATTTTTAACCGACTTGAACCAAACGTTTGTACCGTTAGTTATTATGTGGCAACGTTAGTCCATTTAGCTAACGATCGCTTTGCATCGTTAGTCCTTTAACAATAATTTTCTTTATATGATTTTTTAAGTTTTCGCTCGTTTGTTTACGTTTTCGTCCGTTTTTTTACGTTTTCGTCCGTTTTTTACGTTTTCGTACGATTTCAACCGTGTTCGTACGATTTCGTCTGTATTTTACGTTTTTTTACGTTTTCGTCTAGCTTTTTACGATTTCGTCTGGTTTTTACATTTTCGTCCGTTTGAAATCGTACGAAAACGTAAAAAAACGGACGAAAACGTAAAAACAGTCGAAATTTTAAAAAACCAGACGAAAACGTAAAACAACGGACGAAAACGTAATAAAACGTACGAAAGCGTAAGAAACCGGACGAAAACGTAAAAAACGGGCGAAAACGTAAAAAAACGGGCGAAAACGCAAAAAAACAGACGAAAACGTAAAACTAGGCGAAATCGTAAAAAAACGGACGAAAACGTAAAACAACGGACGAAAACGTAATAAAACGTACGAAAGCGTAAGAAACCGGACGGAAACGTAAAAAACGGGCGAAAACGTAAAAAACGGGCGTAAACGCAAAAAAACATACGAAAACGTAAAAAAAGAGACGAAATCGTAAAACCCGGACGAAAACGTAAAAAACGAGCGAAAACATAAAAAATCATATAAAGAAAATTATTGTTAACGGACTAAAGATGCAAAGCGGTCGTTAGCTAAATGGACTAACGTTGTCACATAATAACTAACGGTACAAACGTTTGGTTCAAGTCGGTTAAAAATTTGAAAGTACGCGGGTTTCGGTGTTAATAAAAAAGTAAAGTGTTCAAGTCGAGAAATTTTAAAAAGTACCTTGGTAATTTATGGCTTTTACCCTTACATATTTTTAAAAATACATTATATAGACTCATAAATATGTGATACATCATAAAATTTGTAGAATATGATGCCATTGATAAACTACACATGCATGTTACATATAATTTATAGAAGAAAATTCGCATGTTCCAGAAAAGTGTGAAAAATTAGAGAGGATTTATATAGGCAGTGAAAATTGTAACTTTTTGGGTGAAATTGTATTATGCTAACCTGAAAGGCGGTAAATTTGAAGGGGCTTTCTGAATGAAAGCAACCGTTGTTATCCAGCCATCTTTCTGGTTTATAATCAAGTGCGTCTTCACCCCATATGAACTTCATCCTTCCCATTGCATATGGCAAATAAGCTATCATATCCCCCTTCTTCACAATACAACCATCTGGTAGAACATCATCCGAAAAGCATATCTTCGGATCCTATATAATTTATATTTGATATTGTTAGTGAAAGTGAAGGTGTATCTACAGAAACAAAGCATAGGCGCAAAATGGTTGAATCAATTTATAACAAAGATTGCATACCAGTGGCAATGCGGGATAGAGCCTTATGATTTCAGCCAATGCTGCATGAAGATAGTGCATCTTTTCAAGCATGTCCTCACTCAAAAGGGCCTCAAAATCCGTAACATTTGTGATATCTTCGGTGATGCTCATTGCTTCTTTGATATCTTGTGCAATCTTATCTTGAATTTCAGGATGTTTGCAAAGAATGTAAATGAACCAAGTCATAGTAGTTGCTATAGGATCTTTACCAGCAAGTACGAAGTTTATTATTATATCTCGAAAGTACTTTGGATCCTTATCAGTTATCTGCATAAACCTTGATAAAATATTGTCTTTCTTCGGCTGAAAGTTTGGTACACCAAGGGTCAAAACATTGAAAAACATTTATTCGACTTTTGGAATCAAACCTATTTCATTCTTGATATAGTAATCATAGTTTTGAAACTTCATGTCTGTAGCTATTAATTTCAGTTCAAAAACTATAAATGCATTTAGAAGCCAGTTATAACCTTTATCTGTGATATATTGTAGAATCCCTGTCAACTTTAGGCTTACCAAAAATTCATCCTGTGGCTTTTGCATTTGTTCTGTCTTGGTGTTGATCACCTTATATACAAAATCGTCAACAACTTTAATATTCTTCCTTAACTCTGCTTCCGCTCCAACATTCAGGTACCTCTTGATTTTCCAGAATAAGTCAACTAATCTTCTATATGTTAACTCATTTGAATCATCAAATGCGCGACTGAAATTAACACCTTCTTTATTAGAACCACTCAAGTTGTCAAGATCAACCCCAAAAGCAACTTTAAATATTGAATCTGCCGTAGCTTTCATGAATATGTCCTGTATGTACGCATATTATGGTTGTGACTATTAGCCCCAAGTTCTCATTGGGTATTAAAAAGAAAAAAATATTGAAACAGGAAAAAATCTACATTTATGTCAACGGTTTGGTTGTGGTTTGCTGCGTCTAAAAATATGTTTCCAACTTTTACTGCATTCTTTCGGAAGGTTACACCGCTAAAGTCTCTCAAAATTTTCGTAGAAAACTCATTGCTCGATAACTTCCTCTGCTCGCGCCATTTGTGCCCATCAACTGTGAATATACCGTCACCAAGAAAATCTTCTAGCCAGGTGTGGGTGAATGATCCCTACATTGTTTCCACATATATAATTTGCAAGATATAATTATTAAAAAGCATTTGCTCGACAAATTTACTGTGTGCATCAGCACTAGGAAAAGGAAAATATGCTAACAGTGAACAAACAAATTAGAACAAAAAAATTACATAGCATAATTATTTCAATACGATTTCTAGAATTTGTAATCATATTTATTTTTAGCGAATAAGTCATGTCATAAACATATTATTACTTGAACTTTGAATCCAATTTTGGCACAAACCTTGCCATAATTTTCAAAATTGGTCTTGAGAATATACTCCACAATCGCAGGATCGGTTGTATAAATCTCACCCTGAAAAGGGTTAAGCATTCTGAAAGTTTTGTATTTTGCCGCAAGATCCGCCATGTAATGATGTAACATCTTAAAGTTGATGAGCATGTTAAACACTGTCCCGCCAATTGGATGATACTTGTTCTTTTTTTGTTGAGTGTAGGTATGGAGGAAAAATAGAAGAAGTAAAGGTATGATTATTATAAGGATTAAGAACAAAACTGTCGAAAAATCCATGGAAGTTGTTGTTTTTAGTAATGAAATGGAAATTAGTTTTGCATTTAGATGTTATGTGTGAAACATGGGACGTATGGATCTTGTTTTATAGTGATTAATTATTGTAGCTGGTAACTAGAACACTTTGATGTTAGTTTTGAATGTAACTAGATATGATTAGATCGATGTGCATCTTTAAAAGAATATATCCCATGTAAATAACACAACTAGATTTGATCATCTAGATTGTTGCACTTATATTCATTTTTATTTGCATACGTATAACATTTCAAACTATAGGTTGCATCTTTTTTAGGTACAAAATTTTTATCATTAAATGACTCATAAAGGCCATGTCACTCAAAGTAAAAAAGGTATCACTAAAAATATAAAAATTCTCAACAAAAGTTAGACGAAGCGCAGTCATAGGACAACGGCATTTTCTGATCTACCTTTAGCTCCTAAAATAAAAACATTTACAAAGCCCGTATATCTCGACTATAAACATTTTTTGGTGTGCCTTTCAAACCTAAAACATAAGGGTGTTCAAAAACTCCGAAAACCGACACATCAAGCTGACAAGCTCAATTCGAAACAAAAAAAAAACCGAAATCCGAGTAAACAGAAACCGAAAAGATCCAAAATCGTGAAAACCCACTTATCACGCTTCACTTTCGCGGTTATCCAAACTGAACGGTATACAACGTAGATATAGGTTTTAACTAAAAATTTTAAAAATTACTATACAACTATTGTGTATTTTTTTAGGGCTAATTACATGAAAATGTATCTAACTTCTTATATTTTGTAGTTTTTTGTAGCATATTTTTTTTTCACTTCTGTGTAGCCTACTTTTAAATTGCGTATGTTCCGTGTACTCGGTGACTGGCCAAGAAGGTTATAAGATCATTTTTTTTTTGTGCCAGGTGAATAGAGTACATGGAATAGACGCAATTCAAAAGTAGGCTACACAGAACTGCCAAAAAATGGTAGGCTACATATTACTTTAACATGTGACCATTTTGCACAAGTTATCTATATATTCATCGACTTCTATTAACTTTAAGTATTTCAAAAACGATTAATCAACTGATAATACAAATTGCACATCAATCATCTGATTAATAATTTGAATAAATGTGATTTGTTTTAGTTAACGGTTACCTTTTTTTTTAAATGGCTTAGGTTTTGTTTGTTTTTTTAGAGGTTTTATCTCTTTATCTCTATAGAAGAAAATGTACATCTAAAGTCTTCATCTGCAGGAAAAAAAATACCGTTTGTTTTTTGCTATTGAAGTATTTCTTTAATTCTTGTATCATTTTCACTAGTATTTTTGTACGTTTTCATACTTTTTGTACGTTTTTATACGTTTTTGTCCGGTTTTTACGTTTTCGTACGTTTTTGTCAAATTTTTTATGTTTTTGTCCGTTTTTTACGTTTACATCTGTTTTATACGTTTTTGTACGTTTCATTCGTTTTACGTTTTTGTATGTTTTTATACATTTTTGTACGCTTTTTAGTATTTTTAGTTTTGGTACTATTTTGCGTTTTTCTACGTTTGTGTACGTTTCATACGTTTTCATGCTTCTTTTACGTTTGTGTACTTTTTTTTTCTGTTTTGGTACGTTTTCTTACTTTTTTTAATGTTTTTGTGCGTTTTTTGTAAGGATGAAAATGTATAATAACGTCCAAAAACATATAAAACGAATGAATACAGACGAAAACGTATAAAAACTTTCGAAAACGGAAGAAAACGGATGAAAACGTAAGAAAACATACGAAAACGGACGAATAAGTAAGAAAACGGACGAAAATGTACAAAAACAGACTAAAACTTGAGAAAACATACGAAAACAGACTAAACGTACAAAAATGTAAGAAAGTGTACGAAAAAATAATAAAAACAGATGAAAATGTACGAAAATAGACGAAAACAGACGAATACGTATGGAAACAGACGAAAATGTACTAAAACAGACTAAAATGTAAGAAAACTTACGAAAATAGACGAAAACGTACGACATTGTAAGAAAACGGATGAAAACGTACGAAAACAAACGAATACGTAAGAAAACGTACGAAAACGTAAGAAAACGGACGAAAACGTAAAAAACCGTACGAAAACGTTTGACGACGTCGAAGAACGTACGAAAACGTATTAAAACATACAAAAACGTAGAAAACGGGCAAAAACACGGAAAAACAAACGAAAACGTACAAAACCTCTGTCCGCCTACAAATGTTTGCAAACAAAAGAGGTGAAAAGTGATTCTTACGAAAAAAAAACAAACGAAACCTTAGTTTTAAAAGAGTTGAATAAAGATGAACTTGATTTAGAAATTAGAATTAACGTTTATTCATTTAATAGTTAACAAGACTGAGTACGTTGTTATTCATTTTATGCCTTTTACATTTAACTTAGCTTGTTGCAAACTATATGTCAAGGTTTGATCAATATGGGACTTTGTTTCGGTTTCAAATTGGTTATGCATGGTTTTTGGCCTCCAAATGGGACATTGCTCTACGAGCTAGTTATTTATTACAATATAGATATCTAGTGTTATACAAGTTGCATAATCTAACATAGATATCTACCAGTAAATATTTTACTACTTTTTTCCATTTCAAACAAGCTATAAATTTATTATTGCCTTTCGAGTTACGAAAAATACCAATTAAATAATTAAAAGTATATAATCGATGGTCATGG
>BQNB010008569.1:49673-89514 GCA_026074375.1 Tanacetum coccineum | reverse complement strand
ATATCTTGTGCTGTTGATCTTGAAGTAACATGCCCCGGATCCTTATTCCGCTGCGACCCATTTTGGGGGTGTTACAACCACTATTCAATATCAACAATCTCGGAGTGAGATGTCAATAGATAACGTGTGTATCTTCGTGGAAAATGAGACAAATATATGTTAAGAGAAACTTGAATGGCTGAGAAGGGTTGTGCATTGCATCACTGGGTCCATGACGTCTTTCTTCAATATCATAATTCATCTTTGTGAAAACCGATAGATTATGTATTGACCCAGTTTCTGCCTAAAGTTGTATGGAGGACTTCTTTCTTTAAACCCTTTATCCTTACATTTCTTTTTCATTCTTCAACCCCTTCAATGCTTACCAAGACGTCATTACTAACACCTTGTTGTGATTGTTCCAGTGTTAGCTCAATCTTAGTCAACATTATTCCCTTATTCTCATTCATCTCCAGTCATACCTAAGGACTGCTATTTCTAACTATTGATTGTCCTTGGGTAGATCCCTCCGGTTCTGGTTGGACCATAGGACTAATACCTAACCTAACCACCTTATGACTTTAGAATCGTCGTGAAATTAACATGTTGTTGGGTATGAGATCGTAACCATAAAACCTTTTCTGAAGAGTATAAACAACACTTTGAGTCTTTTAGATCACTTATTATTTTTAAAATCACATTTTAATTACATTTCTCCCCTTATTTTGAACACTAATGCACATAGTTTTTGAAATACTCGGTGATTAAAATTTGACTTAAAAATTTTGTGGGGAGAAAATTGTTACAGCATGAGTTATGTGGAACTGTTTCTTCTTCATCCCCCTTAATTTCACACATATGACACCAATTAAGAGAATAGGATTATGACTTTGTAAAATCCATGTGAAACTGAGTTTGAGCTACTTGTATATGTTTTAACAAAATGATTGTTTAAATATTATTAACATTTTAACATTTTTTCTTTTTGTTAAAACATTTTTGAAATGTTTTAGACACACAAAATAGACATGTAAGTATGTGCCTAAACGCATTAAAACTTGGTTTTAAAAGCTCCCCCTCAAAAATTGATTCACTTATAAAAGATGATTCGACTTTTAAAAGATGCATGAGGAGGGAGTGTCGAACACACAATTTTAAATGATTTTGAAGAATCTTTTGAGAAATTCTTGAAAAATTGTATTCAACGTGTTTTGAAAAAACCAACGTTACTTGAGCTCGAAAGACTTTGAATGTCTTTTGAATTGAGTTTTTGTGTCGGCTCAAGTCCGAGAAGTTGTTATCTTCTCATTGTCAGGATAAATGTACATGATTGCACACTTTCCTATATTTGAGGACCGGGTTGTTATCTTTCATTTAATAACAAGCCATTAAGAAAAATAGAAATGACATGTTTTGAAAGCATTTGAAACTCTTGCTCGAACTTCATTTACACGCCTCTGTCGATGTTAATCAACATTTCTAGCTACGTAAATGTTATCGATTCCAAGAGACATGTCGAGAAGATTCTTTTTGGAAATTTTATGTTTTTCTGATTTTGTATTTTCTTTTTGAGATTTTTTAATTTTGTATTTTTCTTTTTGAATTTTTATATTTTTGTATTTTCTTTTTCAAAAATATTTTCTAACATAATTAAAAATGGAATGTTTATACAAAGAAGATGTTGATAGAATATTTACATTAGATGGACCCTTTGAAGGAGATGGGTGCGGAAGCCATTGAAGTACATGCACTAAAAAAAGAGTTTGCACAAATAACAGTTTAGGATTATGTGTTTCCTTTCCTAATGGTGAAGCACTATCATTCGTGTTATAGCGGGTTTCAACTGACTTTCTAATAGGAATCCACTTAAGACCAACTTGAGTAAAGATTCTACCCGTTGGTTTCCATGTAAGACCAAATCTAGGAGGCGTTGTTTTCAGATATACATTGGAGGACTTATTTGGAGAAAACTTTTGTCCTATGGGGATCTGTCTGTCATGTTTCTTAGAATCACATTTCTTTTCTACGAGCATATATCTCTTTGTTGTCTTATGGGATTGTGCATCATTTTTCTGTGCAGAGGCACGAGAATTCACCTTTGAGAGGTATTTTAAGATGCACTCATCGTGATTTGCACTGTAAATGCACTTTTTGCATGTAGGACATGCCAAGTCTTTTTGCATGAAGTCAAGGGGCTGAATTTGTATATTTCGAAATTTAGTTAATAAAAACAAGTTCCCTCCACTTTTGAAGTCGTCTTCTTCATGGATTTTGTTAATATAAAAACGAACGTCTTTTATTCTTCTCGCGGGTGCGTATGGTTATCGTCGATTAAAAACAAATACACCACGTTGATCGAAAAAGGATCACGATCACAATGGTATAGGTTAGATGTTCCGTAATGAACCGTCACACGAACTCAAAAAAAACCAAAATGGCCTAAAACGTGCAGAATTTGTTCCTATTGTTTGAGTAGTTCGGTTCCTTATGAAAACGAGTTGTTCGGTTAGGCTTGGCGAGTTAATTGTTCGGTTCCTACTTGAACAAGTTGTTCGGTTCCTTCTTGACCAAGTTATTCGGTTCCTTCTTGACCAAGTTGTTCGGTTCCTAAAGCTTTCGGTTGTTCGGTTCACACTGAAACGAGTTGTTCGGTTGTCACTATCATTTGAGTTGTTCGGTTGTCATTAGCCTTTGAGTTATTCGGTTCGGCAAGATATCAAACACCTTGAACACACATTTTTGTTGTCTCTTGTTTTAAGCCGTGTGAACCACTAAACAAACCCATAAATAAGCTTTCGAAATAGCCACTATGAAAAGAAACAAATAAGCTTGATAATAAGCTGTTAGGAAGAAGATAACGCAAATCCACACCGTTACCAAAGAAACAAAACATGTTTGTTTTAATGAAACACAAAGAGTTTGTGTTTTGTTTCCGTAACACACAACCTTAATAACTGAAATAAGACAAGAAAAAATAAAGGTTGTTTTTGAATTGTTTCTTGTCACACCAAAACAAAGATGCACCTTTATTGGACAAAGTTAACTTGTAACAAAAAAAAATATAAACCGAATGATTATTAGCTTATAAATAAGCCAAACCAAAAAGCTTAAAAAAACTCACAACAAAACCACAAACACAACATACACGAATACAATACACCCCCGGTTAGCTCTTGATACCAATTGTACATGATAAGAAACACTAGCTAACTTTGATCCGGAGGTCGGGAAGGATTAAACAAATAAGTAGCCATTTTATTTAGAGAGAGAAAGGAAAAGATGTGTATGTGTTTTAGAGAGAGAAAGAACACACACACACACACTTTGGTGAAATGATACAAATAAATCCTCACACCTCTATGGAAGTATGGAGGGGGTATTTATAGTCCAAACACGACTAAACTATCCTTAATAGTCTAATCTAGTCCCTATGTGTTTGGCTATTTATGATCTAATGTAATTCCGGATAAGTCAACATATTTTTAAGGCTAACACATACAACTTCACAAAAGTATTTACGTTTGCACTAAGCTCACGACACCTGAAGCTAATACAGTTTGTAGTATAACATAAATTTTACCAAGTTGCCTTGTAGGTATCTGGTTCAAAATACCTAGGAAAGTCGACATGATATAAATCCATTTGCCTATACAGTCCGTCAAGTACCCGACAAGGTAAGAATCATCAAACCCGGATGTGGATTATCAATCCCTAATAGATCTATTAATAGCACTCGCGCTTACTTACCAGTACAGTCGGTCAAGTAATTAACAGTTCATGATAGTGGCATTTCAGTGAACTATCGGGACTTAGACAAACACGTAAACAAATAAGAACTTGTGTCTAATTTTTAAAAGCAAGCAACGTTTCTCACCCCCAAAGTTGAAATATATTAGCAAAATGGTAAAATGCGGGGCTATGAACTCACATTATGCAGTTGGTGAGAGAAGGAAATCAATCAAATGGAATCAACGAGAGTAAGGAGTAATCAATGACTCTAACCGCACCCTAAGTAAAAGACGTGTCTTAGGAGCGAGGAAAATACATAACGAACAACATATAAAGTGGTTTTCACAGTTTGACATCATCCATATGTGTTTGTGCCCTCGTTTAATTAGTAAAACGTGTTTTGACGAAAAATAATATGTCCTTTATTAAGTTATGACATTTGTACGGAAACTGCTATTTTTGGAAAGCTTAGAAACCCGAACGTTAAAGACGTCTTTTACAATCCGATAAGTCCATCTAATATCTAAAACGCACCAAGAAAACTTAAACGCTTAACTCCTACTTTTTATCTCGCTAAAGTATACTTTGCTTAATAGTGACTTACTATTTTTGGTAACCCTTACTGTCCTCGAAATCATAGTTTTTAGAAGTTTATACGTCTCAATAATATACTAGTGATACCATAACATTCGCTAAGGTTTTCGAAGCTCAAATGGACTCAAAAACACTCGAAAAACCCTTTTTAAAAATCCAATCAGCTCACCATTCACTTATAGTGTCTTAAAAACGACTCAACTAAATAATGGTTTAACTCCTTCGTTTTTGACTTTCAAGCTTAACGAAAACTTGGTATGTTCAGTAAAACTTCATTTCGGACAACTTTCGTGTTACACACTTTGGACAGTTCGGCTCTGAAAAGGGGTCGAAACCTCGTTTTAAAATCGGGTCAGAATGTAAAATATAGCTGGGAAAAATATTAAGTTTCGTCAACTTTAAAAAGACCATAACTCCTTCGTTATACGTTTGATTTTTACGTTCCTTATATCTAAATCACCGAGAGGACATAACCTATCATAAGCTTAAGGTTTTAGTTTGTGAAAAGATTTTTAAGTTGCCCTAAACCTACCAAACATTTTTGGACAGCAAGCATTATTTGCCGAAATCACTACAAAACTTCACAACAACTTCTCAAAATCCCATTTCTATCCTATTCTCCGTCAATCTACTTAATCCAACAAAACCACTCTTAAATTCTATCCTAATCCTATCGTCTCATCCACTTAATGCCACTTTTATTGCCTAATCTTTCGCCACAAACTCAAAAGTACACATAAAAACGCAAAATTTAAAATAAAGTTTCAAACTTTGAAATTAGTTGTACAACCTTAAACCTTTTAGTGCTTTTTTAGAAAAAAGACCTCAAACATGGATGACATCAACATTTTTAAGAAAACAAGAGTTGGTGAAAGAAGGATTTGTGTAGAAGATTACACAAATGAAGATGATGATAATACTTACTTGATGCAAAGGAATAATAAATAAAGTCTTGAACTTTAACTCCAAAATCAACAAATTATAACCCGAAATCACCAAGGAATGAACCCGAACACAATAGGAATAGACCACAAATGATAAACCGTCTTCAAATCTTAAATAATGAGCAACAAACACCAACTTTGATGCTGTTGTGGTTTGAACGACGCAAGGAAAGGAGGAAAAAGGAGAGGAGATTTTTGTTGTAGGTGTTTTTAGTGAGAGAAGGTATTTGTGAGATATGAGAGAATGAAATGAGCAAAAGATTAAATACAATAAACTTGACCCATAGGGCTAGAATCTTCCCAAGCATCCAAAGAAAAATAGGTGACAAAATGGAGACAAGCTTGAGATTTTGCTGGGTTTGTGTTGGTACTAGGGGGCGGGCTAAACCATAAGGACCAAGGGGGTCCAATTTGATCATTTTGAATGTTATACCATGCAAGGTGGTATCGAATGCTTTCTAGATAATTTTGTATGCATAAATATTTTTTAACGTCGATTACGGTATACGCAATAACAGAAAACGCGTGACAACTCAAAAGAAAAATATGAAAATTGAAATATCCATTCGAAAGGTAAAAACGCAATGTACGGTAAAAGATTACGTTCAATTACAAGCCGGAACGCATCCGGTAACGGTTCTCAGTTACTCACGGGAAAACTTCCTAGTTTATGGTCAAATTAACACGTAATTAATAAAAGTCAAACTAATGTACGAAAAAGTCATAGATGTTGACCAGGAATTTTACGGGGTGTCACAACATATATATATATATATATATATATATATATATATATATATATATATATATCTAGATATATATATATCAAATTGTTGAAAACAAAACTTTAAAATAGAGGAGGTAATTAATAAAACTTTAATGGTTGAATTTTAAATAAATAATATGAAGTTAAGTATAAATTTATAAGTTTTCATGTTTTTTAATTACTTCAAAAATTAAACAAATAACCCTTTAGACTTTGTATTCTATTCTAAAAATAAAAAATACGAACATAATAATGCACTATGATTATTCATGATCAAAAATGATAGCCGAATTATGGTGTTATATAGATTAAATAGACTATGAATACGTATACAAAAACTACTATTTTTTACTCTTTATGAGTTTAAGTAAGAATATCTAGAAAAAAATATTATTTTACTATACACGTTTAATATAGACTCATTGTTATTCCATTTTATAATTTTATCACATGCGTACACGGGTTTTAATATTAAATACGGCTAAATTATTATTAACACACAACAATGTATTTGGCAAAATAGGGATTAACATTCTTTGTTTAATATGGTAGGAAACATTTATTATAATTGTTACAATTGTTTAAATTAAGAGAAACCTGCATTCAAAATTATTGAAATAATGGTAAACATGACTTTCAGTGTGCGAATATGAAAAAATAACAACACTTACAAAATTAACACTTAATTAAAATGTAATATCTAAACTTCGTGCGTATACGGGTATTAAAACTAATACTCCCTCCGTCCCATAATTATAGTTCACTATTGACTTTCGAGGTCTTTATTTTTTAACTGTGACCTTATATATTTTTGTTTGTGTTATATAATACTTAATAAAAAGTATACCAATGAAAAATATATTTAAAACCCAATTCAATCATATATTTTACATCAAATTTTATATAACATAAAAAGTAATAATTAAGGTCAAAGTTGCAAAATAAAGACATTAAAAGTCAATAGTGGACTATAATTATAGGACGGAGAGAGTATTATATAACACAAAAGAAATTAATTAAGATCAAAGTTTATAAAGAAATATTTAAAAAAAATCAAAAGTGAACTACTACATTGAGACGGAGGAGAGGAAGTAATAGTTATGAGAAGTTTTCAAATTGACCTGTTAAAATTGCCCAAAATGGATATGTTGGAGTTTAACTCTTTGCATAATAACCACGAATTTTAGCCAGTTCCACCACAATCCAAAAGGTAAAATAAACTCATCACATTGAGATTAAATTATGTAGAATTCGAATGACTACTAACAATCTGTATAAATCATCAAATTTCTTCTATCTTTAAAAAAATCAATTAAGTAAGTTGTTATTACAAAGGCTAACATATATATGACATAAATACCGTACTAATGAACTACTGGTCAAACAATTATAAATAACTTTACATATGTTTTTCAACCATCTCGTGGCAGGTTGCCAAGTCTCATCACTCAATTTTCTAAAAGGTAAGAGAACTAAATTCTCATCTACAGATAAGAAGTTGAGCTAACTAACATCCCCAATATATCTACAATTCCTACCAACTTACCTACTTAAAACCTAGTTTCCACAACCCATGTCTTGTATATAAATCTAAATAAACTCTATCATACATTCTCAACTCAACTCAGAACACTTTCTTAGTTTATATATTCAACAAATATCTACCCTATCAATGGCACATTACAATTTCAGTTTATTCTTGGTGATACTAGTTTCCATCACTATTGCCTCATTCGATGGTGGGAATATATTTGGTGATGCACGCAAACTTTTGGACGTACCCGAGGCTCAAAAGCCTGAATTTCCAGAGCTTCCAAAGGATTGATTGGTCCTGTTTGACAAATAGAGAATACAGGTCAACCAATTCGCAAAATTTTTGTTCTAGACTTGAAAGTTAGGATCTCTTATTTGTCATGACAATAATTAGGTATATATGTTATGTGACATGTGAGACTTGGCAAATATTCTTTTGTACATTTATCGAGTGCATATGTAATTTTCTATTTGTTTTGAAGACGATGAATTCCAGCCATATAACTAAGGGGATACTCCTAACAATCTTCTTCAAGAAACCTTCAGAAAGTACAATATGTCACATCAATTGAGGTAATCTTATTATAAGGTAATCTTGACATACAAAATCCATAAGAAACTTATTACTTGTTAAGAGTGATTTTGACAATTTAGCCCATTAGCAGTAACAAAATGCAACCCATATTTAACCAATGTTCATATAACTGCGTTGAGACCCTCTAGTTATAACTCTCTACAATATTAATTAATGTGTAAATATAGTAGAGTAACCACTACCAAGCTCTAATATATTGATATCGAGAGAGTAAATGTATAAGACAAGCAGTTGCTTTCACAAGACTTGTGTGAAAAGTAATTCACTGCTATTATTAATGTATAAATATAGTAAAGTAACCATTACCCATGCGACCTATGAGACTTATGCAACTTATGCAACCTCTGACAAATTTATCAAAATACCCTTATCCCCCAATGATTAGATGTACTTTTTTGTTTCCGAATAAGGGTATTTTGGTAAATTTGTTAGAGGATGCATAAGTTACATAAGTCACATTGGGCATTTTAGAAAAACTGTATTTTTTGGGGCAAAAAAACAAAAACTCTCCAATCTTGAGGCATTTCAAGAATTAGCCCTTTACTTTTTAGCTAAATTTTTTTATTCACCAATTTGACTCATTATCGATGAGCATACGACCCAAATTAATTCACTTTTACATAATTGGGTTACAGTTCTAATTTCTAACATACTATCTTTTTCCTATATTTTCATCTCAATACATCATTGCCATAATGCCATCCATTTGGTTCAGTAAATGGGTTTACTGATGGTGAGATTAGGCTGGGGGGGGGGGGGCATTTTCAATCTTCGTCTTCCACAAAGCAAACCTGCTTATGATGGACGAGCCATCGTCTAAGCATGCAGATAGATGAACTTAATTTACTCTCATGTAAAGTATTTCCTTCGTCCCAATTTATTAGTCCACTTTTGATATTTTAAAGTCTTTATTTACCAACTTTGACTATAAATATTTTTATTTGTGTTATATAATACTGGATAAAAATTATACCAATGCAAATTTATTTAAAACCCAATCAATTCATATATTTTGCATCAAGTCTTTTATATAATAAAATAATTACATCATTTCAGAGTTTTTTATGAGATTTGATGTTATAGAAAAAAAATTAGACCAATCAGAACGCTTGATTTTGATAAGTACGCAAAATCATGCGATCTGGTTAGTTAAAAAAAAGTTAAAATTGAATCAAATTTGGTCAAAATTAAAAATTTTGGTGGAGAAAAAAACACATATGTCACACCCCCAAATCGGGTCGCAGCGGTAAATAGTATTCCGAGGGCGTGACGTCATAAATACCATCGCACAATCATAAATACGTCAACAAATAATGTTGGTGAATACATATGTTTAGATTAAATGCACGTATGGACCACAAGATTTAATAAACGTGTGATTGCTGTAACACATACAACTTCACAAAAGTATTTACGTTTGCACTAAGCTCATGGCACCTGAAGCTAATACAATTTGTAGTATAACATAAATTATAGCAAGTTGCCTTGTAGGTATCTAGTTCAAAATACCTAGGAAAGTTGACATGATATACATTTGTTTGCCTGTACAGTCCGTCAAGTACCCGACAAGGTAAGAATCACCAAACCCGGATGGGGATTATCAATCCCTAATAAATCTATTAATAGCACTCACGCTTACTTACCAGTATAGTCGGTCAAGTAATTAACAGTTCCTGATAGTGGCATTTCGGTGAACTATCGGGACTTAGACAAACACGTAAATAAATAAGAGTTTCAATAGGTACTTGTGTCTAGTTTTTAAAAGCATGCAACGTTTCCCACCCCAAAAGTTGAAATATATTAGCAAAATGGTAAAACACGAGGCTAAGAACTCGCCTTATATAGTTGGTGAGCGAAGGAAATCAATCAAATGGAATCAATGAGAGTAAGGAGTAATCAACGACTCTAACCACAACCTAAGTAAAAGACGTGTCTTAGGAGCGAGAAAAATACATAACGAACAACGTACAAAGTGGTTTGCCCAGTTTGACATATTCCATATGTGTTTGTGCCCTCGTTTATTTAATAAAACGTGTTTTGACGAAAAATAATATGTTCTTTATAAAGTTATGACATTTGTACGAAAACTGCTATTTTTGGAAAGCTTAGAAACCCGAACGTTAAAGACGTCTTCTACAATCCGATAAGTTCATCTTATATCTAAAACGCACCAAGAAAACTTAAACGCCTAACTCCTACTTTTTATCTCACTAAAGTATACTACGCTTAATAGTGACTTACTATTTTTGGTAACCCTTAATGTCCTCGAAATTATAGTTTCTAGAAGTTTATAAAACGTCTCAATAATATACTAGTGACACCATAACATTCGCTAAGGTTTTCAAAGCTCAAATGGACTCAAAAACACTCTAAAAGCCCTTTTTAAAAATCTAATCAGCTCACCATTCATTTATAGTGTCTTAAAACGACTCAACTAAATCATGGTCTAACTCCTTCATTTTCGACTTTCAAGCTTAACAAAAATTCGCTATGTTTTGTAAAACTTTGGACGGTTCGGCTCTGAAAGGGGTCGAAACCTCGTTTTAAAATCGGGTCAGAATGTAAAATATAGCTGGGAAAAACATTAAGTTTCGTCAACCGTAAAAAGACCATAACTCCTTCGTTATACGTCTGATTTTTACGTTCCTTATATCAAAATCACCGGGATGACACCAATCATAATCTTGAGGTTTTAGTTTGTGAAAACATTCTTAAGTTGCCCTAAACCTACCAAACGTTTTCGGACAACAAGCATTATTTGCCGAAATCACCACGAAACTTCACAACAACTTCTTAAAATCCCATTTCTATCCTATTCTCCGTCAATCTACTTAATCCAACAAAACCACTCTTAAATTCTAGCCTAATCCTATCGTCTCATCCACTTAATGCCACTTTTATTGCCTAATCTTTCCCCACAAACTCAAAAGTACACATAAAAACGCAAAATTTAAAATAAAGTTTCAAACTTTGAAATTAGTTGTACAACCTTAAACCTTTTAGTGCTTTTGTTAGAAAAAAGACCTCAAACATGGATGACATAAATATTTTTAAGAAAACAAGAGTTGGTGAAAGAAGGATTTATGTAGAAGATTACACAAATGAAGATGATGATAATACTTACTTGATGCAAAGGAATAATGAATAAAGTCTTGAACTTTAACTCCAAAATCAACAAACGATAACCCGAAATCACCAAGGAATAAACCCGAACACAATACGGAATAGACCAAAAATGATAAATCGTCTTCAAATATTGAATAATGAGCCACAAACACCAACTTTGGTGTTGTTGTGGTTCGAATGACGCAAGGAATGGAGGAAAAAGGAGAAGAGATTTTTGTTGTAGGTGTTTTTAGTAAGAGAAGGTATTTGTGAGATATGAGAGAATGAAATGTGCAAAAGATTAAATACAATGAACTTGACCCATAGGGCTAGAATCTTCCCAAGCATCTAAGGAAAAAAGAGGAGACAAAATTGACACAAGCTTGAGATTTTAGTGGGCTTGTGTTGGTGCTAGGGGCGTACGAAACCATAAGGACCAATGGGGGGGGGGGGGTCCAATTTGATCATTTTGAATTTTATACCATGCAAAGTGGTATCCAATGCTTTCTAGATAATTTTGTATGAACAAGATATTTTTCTAACGTCGATTACGGTATACGCAAAACTGAAAACGCGTGACAACTCGAAAGAAAAATATGAAAATTGAAATATCCATTTGAAAGGTAAAAACACAATGTACGGTAAAAGATTATGTTGAAAGCCGGAACGCATCCGGTAACGGTTCTCAGTTACTCACGGGAAAACTTCCCAGTTTATGGTCAAATTAAGACATAATTAATAAAAGTCAAACTAATGTATGAAAAAGTCAAAGATGTTGACCAGGAATTTTACGGGGTGTCACATCCTTTCCTTGTTAAAAGAGCTTTGTCCTCAAATCTTAAGCCGTGTGATTAGGTGCAGTTACAAAGTTTGAAACCAGATATCGGTATTTCTTTTGAAATTGATCTTCACGTTCCCAGGTGAAATCGGGTCCTCTTCTCGAGTTCCACCAGACCTTGACGATAGGTATACGACTCTGCTTTAGACGTTTGACCTCACGGTCCATGATTTCAACCAGTTCTTCGATGAAGTGAAGCTTTTCATCGATTTGAATCTCGTCTAACGGAATGGCAAGTGTTTTGTCGGATAAACACTTCTTCAAGTTCGACACATGAAATGTACTATGGACTTGACTTAGTTGTTCTGGGAGTTTAAGTCGGTAGGCAACGGTTCCAACCTTAGCAAGAATCTTGAAAGGTCTAATATATCATGGGTTCAGCTTTCCCCATTTGCCAAAACGTATTACCCCTTTCCATGAGGAAACTTTCAGCATGACTTTATCTTTAACTTGAAACTCAAGGGGTTTATGCCTCACATCGGCATAAGTCTTTTGGCGATCATGAGAAGCTTGAATTTGGCTTTTGATTTGAATAATCTTCTCAGTTGTCTCATGAACAATCTCTGGGCCAGTGAGTTGACTATCCCCGACCTCAGCCCAGCAGATAGGTGATCGACACTTACGACCATACAGTGCTTCGAATGAAGTAGCCTTAATGCTCGTGTGGTAACTGTTATTGTATGAGAATTCCACTAAACGTAGATGTCTATCCCAACCTTTTCCAAAATCAATCACACAGGCATGTAGCATATCTTTCAACGTTTGAATGGTCCTCTCACTTTAACCATCGGTCTGCGGATGGTAAGTCGTACTCTTGTCTAGCTGTGTACCCAAGGATTTCTGAAACGATTGCTAAAAATGAGAAGTGAATCTTCTATCTCGATCTGAGATGATCAAAACTGGTACTTCATGCCTCGAGACTACTTCCTTCAAGTACTGTCTTGTTAACTTCTCCATTGAATCTGTTTCTTTCATTGGCAGAAAGTGGGCAGACTTAGTAAGACAGTCAACGATTACCCAAATCATATCTTGACCAATTGATATTTTTGGTAGCTTAGTCACGAAATCCATTGTAATATTTTCCCCCTTCCATTGGGGAATCTCAGGTTGAACCAACAATCCAGATGGTTTTTGGTATTCTGCCTTAACCTTGGCGCATGTTAGACACTTACTGACGTAGGTGGCAATTTTTGCTTTCATGTTGGGCCACCAATATAACTTCTTGAGATCATGATACATCTTATCAGATCCCGAATGAATAGATTACTTTGACATGTGCGACTCATTCATGATTACTTATCTCAATTCTCCAAACCGTGGCACCCAACTCCGTTTCTCAATACAAAGTGTTCCATCAGCGCATGTCTCAAACTCTTTGTTCATACCATAGAGGTTTTCATCTTTAACGGTCTCCTCCTTTATTGCTTTAGCTTGAGCATTCAGAATCTGAGATGGGAGGTTCAAGTCGATTGTCATCATCAAGGCTCGAACTCGTAGTGGCTTAATTCTTTCCTTTCGGCTTAGGGCGTCTACCACTACGTTCGCCTTCCCAAGGTGATAACGAATCTCATAATCGTAATCACTCAACAATTCTAACCATCGTCGTTATCTCATTATCAACTCCTTCTAATCTAGAATATGTTGTAAACTCTTATGATCGGTGAACACAACGCACTTCGTGCCGTACAAGTAGTGTCTCTAAATCTTTAGAGCGAACACTACAGCTTCAAGCTCCAAATCGTGAGTAGTATAGTTCTTCTCATAAACTTTGAGTTGGCGGGATGCGTAAGCTATCACTTTCTCTCCTTGCATCAAAACCGCACCCAACCCTTTATGTGATGCATCACAACAAACCATAAATTTTTTGCTTCCTTTGGGTAAGGCCAAAATTGGCGCACTACACAGTTTCTTCTTTAGTAGTTGGAATGCATCTTCTTCCTTTTCTCCCCAGTAAAACTTTACGGTCTTTTGAGTCAACTTGGTCATAGGCTTAGCGATCTTCGAGAAGCCTTTAATAAATCATCGGTAAGAACCATCAAGACCTAATAATTGGCGAATCTTCGTTGGTGTTTTAGGAGATGCCCAATCTTTGATTGACTCAATCTTAGCAGGATTAACGTAAATGCCTTCACTATTAATCACGTTACCGATGACATCAAATAACATCACTTTTATAGCATCATTTATCCCATGTAATTAACCCATTTTGTATAATTATTGCAAAGAATTATTAATTAATCGTTTGTATTTGAGAAATTGCAGTAATTATGGAGTACTTGGTGAATATTAGCAAAAAGGTACGCATTCTGGAGCTTAAACAAATATATTTGAAGATTATTGTTCTGACAACCAATACACCATATCCATCAAAGAAGATACCGCGTATCTGTGTCTGCACTTCACTAAAGACCACGAAGGAAACAAGATCCAATACGCCGTATCCAGGAAAGACCAATACGCCGTATTCAATCCATATAGAAATAAAATATGCTGGAAGATATCAAACGTGGTCCCTACTCCAAGAAATCTCCAATACGCCATATCGAAGACTCTTGATTTGCCGTATCGACCTTTTTCCAGACCTTATAAATAGAAAACTCAAAAATAAGTTTTAAGTGTGCTAAATCATATCCTCGATACCTAAACCATAAAAGTCTATTTTTAGAGGAGAAGAAGAGCAGAAGAGGTCGAGCAACGCAATTAATTACATAGGAGACAATGTGTAATTTCTTGTACTATTGTAATCGTTCAGCTTTTGGTATCATTCGTTAACTCGGTTAGTTTACCTTGGCTAAATTATTACTCTTGTATTGATTATGACGTTTGAAGGCTAATACCTTCGGGTATTAGCCATTATTATGAAGATCTGAATGTTTGTTTTGTTTATCTCGATTGCTTAATTTATCGTTGATTGCTTGTTTATGTTTATCAATTTATACTTGTTTACGTGCTTAAGTATGCGACCTATCATTCAACTGGGTCTAGTCCTACATATTTAATGCGCTGCAACTTTGGTGTTGTTTGGGCGTAGGCTAAGAGTCCGGGATAACTCTCTATATTGCAACTTATAATTCTAGAATCATAAGATCACAAATATTGACCTATCTTTACTAATGGTTTAGTGAGCTTAGTTAGACTAGCAGGTGACCCTGGGATCAATGAGTATGTTCTTGTTCCATTGATAAGGACTCGGACAGTGACAACTAGTATATATGATGCCGTTAAGCAGTAAGTGGGTAAAGTCTCCATGAGCTAGGGTTTAACAAGATCAACATTTCTTTAATCCCTAAGATAGATTATAATCAGCATATAAGGATGCTTTATGCGGATGCGTTTAATTGTAACAGAATTCTACGTGTATAGGTTTAAGGAATAAGTACCGCCTTAATCTTAAGAATGATATGTCGCCTCGATATAAGTAATCATTGCACTAAATAAACAAACCAACGTTCTGATTGGATTAATAATGATTAATATAATTTTCTTACATTTGGCTAGACCGCTCATTTATCTTCTGTTAATTTACTTGCATGTGTTTTAGTGTCTTATGTAGATTTTAGTCACCACAAAACCCATTCTAGACTCTTAGGCTAAAACCTCCTTTATCCGTTGGATTTAGGATTAACATAGGTTTAACATAGGTTTAGCATATATTAGACTAACTTAGATTAGAAAAACCAAAGTATTAATAAATTGAAAGTGTTTCTCGCTCTTAGTGATCGACACCCTACTTACCACAAAACTCCCACCGACCGGGTACACTGCCCGTTAAAATCTTGTTTTTGGTTAAGTCGGCAAAATATAAATTTAAAACTTGAAATCATAAAATTAACACCACACAACAACACGATCAAGTTTTTGGCGCCGTTGCCGGGGAGTGAAAATTTAATCTTGATTTTTATTTGATATTTTGGTTTTTAACATTAGCTTAGATCTAACCCTTAGGATTAGTGTAGTTTAGAATAAGGTTATATTCCTGTCTGTTTGCTAATTGTGTTTATGTAACACGGCGTATTCAGTTTACTGAATACGACGTATAAGTTATTTGACAGTTTTCTTTCCTAGTAAGTTTATTACAGGATGGACGAACCGAACATTACTATGGAAGAATACATCAGGCTCGAGGATGAAAAAGCTCGAAAATGTGGGAAAGTGTTTAACTAGGAAACTACTAAGTATGGTAAGATCTGGTATGATGAAGACGTTCACGACCTCAGATCTGTTGAAACCGAATTCCCAGCCATTATCTTCAATGATAGTTTGACATCGAATGAAACACTATCTTGTGAACCCACGATAAGTTCTCTTAACGATAATGAAATTAACTTTAGAATATCGTTTGAAAAATCCGACGATGAAGATATAACACCCCGTGTTTTCAGGTCATATTACGATCCTAATTATTTCATATTCCATTTATTTATTAGGTTTTGCATGTTACTCCCATTTAAACAGCATTAATTAAATTGCGTAGACACAAAAGTCATCATTTAGCTAGAAATGTAACCTAAACTCATTAAGACTTTAATTGATCCCTTCCTATTCATTGTTTAATTTATTTTTCAGGACAAGAAAGAACTTGGTCACGTGTACTTAATACTATCAAAGTAACAAACCATTTAAAAAGGAACTACACAAATTGAAACTTCTATAAGTTAGAAGCTAGATAAGACTTAGAATAAAAGCACAAGTACTCCTAAAAGCTAGGTATAACTCGTGTATTCCCCCCCCACCAAATCAACAACACTTGCAACAAGATAAGGCTTTATCAAACAAATCTTTCCCTAAATTAAACCCCTTTTTATCCAATGTATAATAGCCCAAATCCCTTTTTACAAAACCCAAACAACCTCGTGATATATATGCTGCCTACAATCCTTTTCCTTCCTACGAAAACAACAGTATTCGCCTTTTAGATCCTGTACCAAGATACTTACCCAATTTGCTGTTACATGCACTTGTGAGTATTCATTTGACTAGTCCTCATACCCTCTTATTCGATTATAAGAAGAACCTGGGCTGAGTTAGTGTTATCACAAATTTACAGTAACTTAAAGTCACCAGCTCTCATACCTTTCTTTTCTCTAGTTCGACACCAACAAGCACCTCTTCACACAAATACAAGAACATATAAACCCTAGAAAACCCTAACCCTAAATCTATCTTTTGGTCGACGAAGGCATACAAGCAGCAATCCCTTTTAATTCGTGATCATAAGCCGGTACAAGGTAGTCCAAGAGTCGTGATTAAGTTGTAAAAGTGGTGGTAGTTTGTTCGTTGAGGGTTAATAACAAGCAAGGGTCTCACTAGTTTTGGTTCAAAGCACGCTTTGTCTTCCTTGCTTTGTGAGTTCGCACACTACTTTTTTTATACAAATTCATGCGTTTGACTTTGAGTTTATGGGAGCTAAATCCTTCCTCGCTATTTATATTATATGTGCAATGCTTACGTTCTTTAGGGTGTGCTTGATAAAGAAAAAAAAGGAAAACATGTCTTTTTTTTAGTTTTCGGATGTAGAACGAATAATATGTAAAACCCTATACGACTTGCAAAGAGACTAATGAAACATGGACATAGTTGCGAGGGTATTAGGTTTAGAAAAACCAGCCACTATAGTTTGGACTTAATAGTTGGATAAAAAGAAAATGCACATGATAAAGTTTTTCTTTTTTTTAAAACGCAGCCCACACTAATGATTTTGAGTACACTCTTACGACCCCTAAAAGTTGAGTATATGAAATCAAACTTGGTTATTGCAAGAGTAGTACATGTAGCAAGTATTTTGCCCCTGGAAGCACTCAATTTCGTCAAGTAAATAATAAGTTACAAGGTCTCAAAGTTAGATGTGAAAAACTGTCACTTTACCCACTTTTATAAAAAGGCCAGCGAACATTTTTCTTTGAATTATTGTGTCGATTATAATAACTGAAATGACGAACCAATTACTGTTATATAAAGCCTGAAGTATCAACTTTAAACTAGAACAAAAACCACCCTTTTTCGTTGAATAATCTGCTCACAAAACGCGTATACTTTTGGCTAGTTGTCCCGAGTGTCGACAATCTGTCGAACACATGGTGTGCACTCAGTCAGGCCTACTCAGCGTGCACCCCTATCTTTCAACTCATTTTTGACCTAGTTAACGACCCTGTCACGCAAAGTTTATAAAGGATGAATTAAAGCCAGAAGTTCCTAGTTTACTAAAGTATTTTTGTTTCGCCCTAATCTTGAGCATCGAGGTCGTAATTTGAGCCCAAAACTCTAACCACGCAACGATACATGCTGAAATAATCACTTATTTTTCTAAGTATAAAAACTACCTAGCGAGACGCCTATGTTTAGCACTATTTTTAACCCGTTAAATGACCTTTTTAGACACGACGTATTTAACAAAAGTTGTAGACGACCCAACTGAGACTTCAAATATATTTTTGGTTTTCCTTGCCGTTAACTAACGAATCCATAAATTCATTGTAAAACTCCAAGTCGTCCAATATTGAAACTTAGTAAAAATTTCACTTATTTGATTTGTAAAATGTCAATGTTTTGTCTAATTGTTTAACCCACTTAGAGAGTAAACCAAGGGCTGACCTAGACTAATATTTTAGAGTTTAGATGACCTAGTTTCCAAAAAGTCTGAAGTCGTAAATTATGTACTTATATTTTGACCGCTTTGACCCAATAAAGTTAACCTTTTTAATACGAGAAACTGTTTTCAAAACATCATAATTCAAATATAGTTTCAAGCACACACTAGGGACAGGTTCCAAGTAAATTAGCTTATTATTTTTCCATTAGTAAATATGTAGTATTTATTGACTGGTTTCCATAGTTGCGGAATAAAGTCTTGTCATCGTTTTTCGTGCCCCTAGCCTTGCTGCTCGTTATTGTTACTTGATGTGAGTTTATAGTCCCCACTTTTATACTTTTTCAATCATTTATCAAATCTCGGGGATGAGATCATGTTTGTTTTACAAAATGGATGCAAGTACATTTTAAATTCAAATATTACGAGTTTGCCTAAGTAGCTATAACCCACTATGCCCATCATCATGAACTGTCAATTGCATAGATGTAATTGTTAATTGCATTATGTGAGCGCGAATGTTATGAATAGATCTATTTGGGATTAACATCCCCGTTCGGGCAAGTAGCACTTGCTAGTTTACCGGTTGGCCAGAAACGACGAATGTATACCATTTGGAATCATAGATGTTACGGGTTGAACATCTACATTGGGCACCATCATTCATGTGTATTTGATATACATACATTGTTTAGCTTCAGTGTCATGAGCTTAGTGCATTTCGTAATACATTTTTGTGATATTGTATTTGTTACTTTATTACAGGGAAATCTTGCTATCCGCTTCATTTAATTTATAAACCTATAAATTTACTAACATTATTGTTGACGGTTTAAACATGTTTTCTCAGGTCAATAAGATGCAAGTCATGGATACATTGGATGGTCGTCTTTTGAATTCATATTATCATAAAGATTTACATGCATTACATTTTGGGATATTGTTATGTTAGGAAATCTTTACTTTTCCAAGTTAAACAAGTTAAGCCTATGAGGTTTTGTAATGAACCATTTATGTTATCCAATGTATCAGATTTTAAACGACTCTTATAAAGGTCATTCTTATATCTTGTGCTATTGCTCTATGAAGTAATACCCTCAGAACATCATATTCCGCTGCGGTCCATTTTGGGGGTGTTACAGATTGGTATCAGAGCGAAGGTTATAGAGAACTAGGTCAAACATTTTTTACTTGGTCTATAACCGTTTTCAAACATTGTGTCATTCAATAGTTTTTCAAAGAGACATACATACATTACTTATTTGCATCTAGTATACATGCTTACATGTCATACATCATTTTAGCATTAGTTGATTATACTAAGTGCTTACATAAGTTATATACGTATTTATATTACATTACATATATTACTGATGGTCTTATATAATATACTTATACAAGTTTATATTATGGTTACAGATTTACCATGTCCTTAGACAATGCATCGTCCGCTGTTACCTATACGTCTGTATCTTCTGATTCAAACGGACCATCATCATGAGGTATTCCACTTGTGAATGCCGGTGAGATTCCGGAGATGGACCCGTACGAGGAGGTCGCTCAACAAGGGCAGGCACACTCGCTGTCACCTGCCTATGTACCTGACCCCATGAAGTTGGATGAGCATGTACTAGTATATGTTCCGGAGCCAGAGCACCCGAAGTACCATGCACCATCAGATGATGACATTCAAGTCGAGGATCAGCCTTATGCTGATGATGCTTCACCAACCGCTGAGTCACCCGGATACATTGCTGACTCGGATTCGATGGAGGATGATACTGATGCGGATTTTATTGATTATCCAAATGAGCCCGAGGATGGCGAGAAGGATGATGATGAGGATCCTGAGGAGGATCCTAGAGAGGAGCATGAGCCCGAGGATGAAAACGATGATGATGATACAGGTGATGAGGATGAGGAGCCCCCTAAGGACGAGGAGGAGGAGGAGCACCCAACTTCGGCTGACTCTTCTACAGTACCTATTGTTGACCCTGTTCCTTCAACTGGGGATACAAAGGCATTCGAGACTGATGAGTCTGCACCTACACCTAGATCACCTCAGACTAGGGTCCCTTTTTCTCAGACACGTCTTTATAGGGCACGGAAGACTGTCCGACTTGATCCACCTATGTCAGCATCCATGGAGGCACGTATTGCTGAGCATGCTACCGCACATATACCACCCACCAACCCTACCTATGATCAGGCACCATTGGGTCATAGGGCAGCCATGATCCGTATGAGAGATGACATCCCCGAGGAGGACATGCCACCTCGGAGGAGATTTGTACTTACTGCTCCCCTACCTGGGTATGATGTAGCAGAGAGTTCTACTGCTGCTGCTGCTAGAGCACCTAGAGGTCAGTATGATTTTGTTGATGTTGTTGAGTTAGGACAGGGTTTGATTCGTAGTCCTGGTCATAATACCCAGACTATTGCTAGAGCTGCTGACAGAGCAAAGGATGTTGGTTATGTTAGAGCTTTATAGGCTTCTGAGCATAGGATGATGACTTCCATTGAGGAAGTTAACTTGAGGGTCAGCTACCAGGCACAGGTTCGCAAGAAAGAGAGTGAGGATTTCTATACACAGCTTCTTGACGCTTTGACTGACCGCAGAGACATTAGACTCGAGATTGATGTAGTGAGAGGTCAGAGGACTGCTTACGAGACAGAGTTGCATGAGGTACGCCAGGCTTACCTTAGTTCCAAGGCTCAGAACAGGGCATTATTGGCGCGACTTGAGACACTAGAGACTCACATGAGTCGTATGGAGTGGCAGCGCCAAAGAGCTGAGGATGATGCAGTCAGGCAAATCATGCATACCCATGTGCTAGAGGCTAGAGCTCGGATTGATACGGTGGAGGACGCCGATAGTAGCTGTTAGTTGTACTTTTCATTTCTAGCTATCTTGTATAGTCTATTAAGCTTTATGGGTAACTCCCAGCTAATAGACTCTAGGCCGTATTTTCATTTTTTGTACTAGATCATTAATGTTCATTTTGTATCTAAACAAATCATGTATGATTCGACATTATGTTATGAAATGTTGATGTATGATGTTATGGTTGATCTCATTTTATTCATTTTCCATTGTGTTGTGGTGTAGTTATTATTATCATATCCATTTGTATCGACATTGTGATTATATCTTACGTACATTGTATTCTGGAGATTATTATAATCATGCCTGTAACAAGACAAGGATCAAATGACGCCATGACTCCAGAATCCATTTAAGCTATGATCGATCGGGCAATCCAAAGAAACTCTACTCAGGATGACGGAAGCCAAAGTTCAGGAGGAGGAATCAGAAGGCTTGTGCAACCTGTACGTGTCTGTTCCTACCCTAACTTCATGAAATGCCAACCCTGAAACATCAAGGGAACTAAAGGCGTTGTTAGCTTGTCTCAATGGCTCAAAAAGATGGAATTAGTATTCCACATTAGCAGTTATGCCGTTTAAAATCAAGTGAAGTTTGCTACCTGCACTTTGCTAGGTGTTGCACTAACCTGGTGTAATGGTCATGTGAGAACCTTAGGTCATGATGCTGCCTATGCTATGACTTGGGGAACTTTCAAGAAGAAATTAACGAACAAATATTGTACAAATGGTGAAATCAAGAGACTAGAAATTGAACTGTGGAATCTTAAGGTCAGGGGAAACGATGTTGCAGCTTACACTCAGCGTTTCCAAGAACTAGCCTTGATGTGCACCAAATTTCTTGCTGATGAAACCGTAAAGATTGACAAGTATATCGGTGGACTTCCCGATAACATTCACGGAAATGTCATGTCTGCAAGACCCAAGACTCTTGATTTTGCTATCGAGTTGGCCAACGACTTGATGGATCAGAAACTCCGCACTTATGCGGAAAGGCAGAATGAAAACAAGAGGAAGGCTGACGATTCGTCTAGAAACAATCACCAACAACAACCCCACAAGAAGCAAAATGTAGCTAGGGCGTACACTGCCGGCCCTGGTGAAAAGAAGGTCTATACTAGGGACCTGCCTCTGTGCAACAAGTGCAATTACCATCACACTGGGCAATGTGCACCCAAGTGTGGAAAATGCAAGAGGTATGGTTATAACACCCCATGTTTTAGGGTCATTTACGACGTCAATAAATCCACTATTTATTTTTAGTAGTGTACGCGTTTGCTTTTAAATCATAATCGTTAAGTTAAATCGCGTAAGCTAAAAATTATCATTCAATGTAAACGGGCATCAAACAATTAAATGTTTACATCAAGCAAGTGTTAAGTAATTATTTTGAGGATAATTATTAACTTTGTACATTTTATTTTTATTGGTTACGTAAAGTGTTTACGTTTCGCGATAAAATACGTTTAGGCATTCCTGAAACCACCAAAACTTTTCTACGCTTCAACAAATACCCACAATTATACCCAATACTCAAAATTTGCAAAATATCATCACACATACACCTATATGGCCAGATATACAAGGAAGGATACAAAGATATTATCTAACAAAACACCTTTCCTTGAAACCATGGGATGTTCTCATGATTTAGGAACCAAGGCTCATTTTTCTTACTAGCTCTAATAGTGTCTTGACCAAGACTTCCTGAAAACACTCTCTTTTCTCTCCCATTCACCCTCCAACCCACGGCCAAACCTTAAAAACCATACACAATCCATAGTTTTTATTCTACAACATTTCCAAGCATTCCTACAATATATCTAAGATATACCAAGAAGGTTTGAAGGCTTAGTTAAGAATTTAAAAGTGTTAAGCAAAGAAAATGTAAGATTAGGGTTTCCATTGGATTAGGGTTTTCTTGATATTGAAAGCTAGGGTTTGTTTGCTAAACAAGGGTTTAGATCTTGTTGTTCATCATCATACTTCATATTAAGGTTACCTAAAAACCTTAATCTCTTTACTTTTGTGATTTTATGCATATATGATGTTTAAGTAGTTAATCACCATCTAAGGACTAATTTACTTGTAAAAATGGATTTGTACACTTATTTATGATTTTGTGAACTCTTATATATGTTGTATTAATGTTCATATCATGTTATAATGGAAGTATATACATTATATGTGTTTTTATGTATAAAAAGTATATATAAGCAAGTTATCTAAAAAGTATACTTATGAAAGTTCATGGTTAAATAAGTGTGTACACATTTAGATCTTGTGATTTTTGGACAATATATGGACTAATAATGGACTAGAGACCCTAAGGATGTAAGACATGTGATTATGAGTGTTGTAATGGACTTGTAACAAAGTGATTAAACTTAAAAGTTAGAAAAACTCATTTTAAACACAATTTAAGAAAAAGTTCAAAACCTTCTGTTAGAATTCGATTTTTAACTCATATATTTTATATTTTTATAAAATACTATATCTCATTAGGATTCCAAAAAGATAAGAAACTCGAAAAATTGATTTATAACGAAGGAGATACACTAATTACAAGTTATACGATAATTAAACGCGTTATAAAAGAAATTTTATAAAAACAAGTTATAAAATACTTCTGATATATAAGGTTTGTTATTTTTCCCAGATAGTACATAATTTTAGGAATCTAAAACAATAAGAATCGTAATTTTTCAATCAATAACAAAGGAGTTATGAATTTTGCGAGTTTACAATAATAAATACTTTTATAAAACTATTTTTATAAAAGTTACTGTTCATCTCAGACATGAACATTTTGAAAACATCATTTATTTGATAAAACTTTTAATAACGAAGACGTACTCGAAAGAATCACTAAAAACGGAGTTATAACGAATAAAATACGACATTTACTGGTTTTACGATAACTAAATCTATAAAAATAAATTTATAAACTGTCATGAACAGTAAAAACCACTGTTCATTAGAGGACTAGAAATATGAAAATGTAATATTTTGATAACTCGTCTTAATACGAAAGCGTGGACATAAGAAACGTAAGAAACGGGCTTAAAACGCTAAAGTTACGTCGTTTTTACTAAGGAAATATTTATAAACGTTTTAACTTTATAAATACGATTTTCACAAACACAATTAGATGGTGATGTAGCTATATAGAATTATATATGGTAGTAGTTATTCAAAGTACTTAGTACTCATACGACCTATAATTGATTAGGTTGCATTCGGGCGTAATTGTGAGGCATTTTCTGTTGTGATTTACATTGTTAAACTCATCCACTCGAGGTGAGTTCATAGCCCCATGTTTTACAATTACAATGATTTACAAGTTTTGAGGTGAGAAACATATGCATGTTTTTACAATTGGACGCAAGTGGACATTTTTATATTATGATTACGTGTTTGCCTAGGTAACAATACCCAATGAGCCCATTATCATGAGCTGGTTAATTACTGGATTGTAAGCGCGAATGTTATAAATAGATCTATTTGAGGGTGACGCCCCCTTTCGGGTGATTAGCTATCACCAGGAACGAACGTATACCATGTTGAATTTGGGATGTTCCAGATTTTTTAGACCTATAAATACCAGCTATTTGCTCTCCATTTCTACTTTACTTTTTAAACACTTTTCGATACACTTTTCTCCATTTAGATCAAGTTGGATTTGCCCCTTTTGCCCCTTTAAACATCCTTATTTGCATATGATCATAATGCTCTAACATTCATCTTGTTGTAAGCATACTCCTATGATGATCCACCAAAACAAGCCTTAGAGATCTTGCCATTTCCATTCACCACCAAGCATATACATATGAAGATTTACAAGATTAGAGATCTCATCATCTTCATCCATTTGAAGGCTTCCATCAATGGAAGTACATTTAGATTAGTCATTCATATCTATAAGACATATTGTCTTAGATCATCATTGTAATCACATCATTATCTTGTATCATCATTTAGATCAGATGGTTTATGTGTTTGTGCCATAAAACACAAGGTTTATTATGTTGGGGCATAAAACATAATGGGTTTGGGTTGGTTCTACCTTATGTGTAAGGACTTGGTATTTAGCTTTGTACCGGATAAAGTATAAGCGACGTTGTGTAAGGTTTTCTCCACCAAGAAGGGAGCTTGTTGATCTAGTGAAGTAACTATCGAGTTGGGTATTTGAGGAGTGGAGTAGGGCGGAGAGGAGCTCCGTGATCGAACCACTATAAATCATCGTGTTTGGTTTGTCTTCTTGTTCACATATCGTTATCTCTTTACTTTATAATTATGCTTCTGTTATTGCTTGATGTTTATACTTGTTTACTCAATATAGTCATGGACTATTATTAGTACTTTTCCTATTAAGTCACGATTGTTCGGGCATTTGATACAAAAAGTTTTAGATTTTAATCGGAAACGTATTCACCCCCCCCCCTCTACGTTTTCCACAATATGTGAGATTACCCTTTGAGAATTGTCATTATCTTTCCCTCACATATGTTATCCGAATTTTTCTTCCTTATTTCACCTATCCGGTGGAATCTCCTCTTCTTCTCTCCTCCGGGAGTGAAGACACCATTTTTGACCCCGACATTCCTGTTTTTAGTCTTGAGCCGGTGGCATCTCATCGGAGTGGAACTTTTATGTGCTTCAATGTTTATCCAAACATCTTGAATGAAAGTCCGATTGGGATTTGCTCTTCCACATGTTTCAACCTTAATATCACGATGATATGGGTGAGTCAAGATAGAGACTCGCACAAAAACATGCGCTTCTCGGGAGGCAACCCGTGTTTCTATCTTCTTTTTCTATTCTCTAATAAGTGTGACGAGAGGATGCTCGCCTCTTCCTTTCTCGTGTTTCGTGTTTTGTGTTTTATGTCTAGGATTGCCCGGATTATGAAGACTCTCGTGCTTATGGTTTTGTCCCTCGTTCACTCGATCTTCCATCCTTAGCATGCTCTTATATATGGGAATCCAATATCCTAGATCTTATTGATTAACGTTTATCTATTAGCATAACTAATAAACGAATTTAGATATGCGTAGAAACCCCTTAATATTTGGATTATGCCTTGAAATTAGTATGGGGGTGACAGTCTCACATTGAGGACAATGTGTAGTTCTAGTATGGGGGGATCTTTCGATTTGATCTTACTTGCATTTGCCCTGTCTTCACGTAACCCCGTTTTTTCTCCAAAAATAGCAAAAATATACCAAAATTAAAAAAAATCAAAAATAGAATAAGTGTTTTGACACAAATGTTTGACATTCCGATGGTGAGAATAAGAATAAATTTTGACTTGATTGAGCATGTTGCGCTCTAGCTTGCCCCTTAACCTATATAAATGAAAGCTTTTGCTAGTCTTTTATACAAAAAGCTTTAAAACGCGAATTCTAGCTTGAAAAAGCCAAGAGTTTGCAAGTTTCCATGATATACTTTAAATACGCAAAGCTTGATTTTATTAGACTAAGCTTTCGCGGATCTTTTTATTAAAGATTTTAAATTTGCGAAAAACAAAAAATGATGTAGTTAAGTATAAGTTAGATGCTAAGCAAGGATTAATTGGTTATCTTAAGAGCTCATAAGTGTAATTTGTGGCTTTTCCTCCCCGAAGCTTCTAACCGAACCTAATATAGAAACAAAAATATCTCCCAAAAAAATAAATAAAAACTCGTGTACATCTATGCAACTTCACAAATCAGAAATGTCCTCTTATTAACTAAAAAAGATGTACAAAAATCCCACCTTAAAATAACCCTAATACCTATTGGATAAAGCCCTTAGCTCCTTTTATAAACTCTACAAGGTCACATGATAAACTTGGGTTGTGTTTTCCTGGTCTTTACCTCCCACGCCCCACCAACAATAACCACCTTTATTTCACTATGCCTTAACCATGTATAAACCCTAAAAGTTCTTTGCTTATTATTTTTTTTGGGGTCAACATACACAACCGTGACCCTAGGAAAATGGAAAAATATGACATGCAAGTCAATTGAGTATTATAAAGCTTTTGCTTACTTCTTTGAAAACAAATGAAAACACAAGCAGAATTAAAATCCTACTCCTTACACCATTGTTCCTTAGTATTCTAGCCATTGTTTCGATTCACATACAATACACACATTGCGCCATCATATTCTCCAAAAACCCTAAAAACTCCTAAGAAACCGTATACTCGGTTTATTTGGCGTTCTTTTCGTTCCTTGATTAGTGGTCCCACATCAAAGCAGCAAAATTGCGAAGGGTTCATGATTAAAATGGGTTACAAGCAGTTGCAAAATAATCATTTGTTTGGGTGTTTGTTTCATGTATACGTGAGGGGTAAGAGGTTGAGCATTCGTCACTCCCTTTGGGCCAAGTTTGTTCACATTCATCTTTGCATTTTGTGAGATATCACTCCTTGTTACCTATCTTTAATATGCAATTTACATGCCCTAGTTGTGTGCTTGAATCTGTTAAAAACAAAACTCAAATTTTGTTGCTTACCTTCTGTTGTATGGTAGAATATTTACATAAACAGTGTTAAAACCACATAATGCTGTGAAGTGACTAAAGAAATTGGGGCCTAGGTTATGCTAGGGTAATAGGTCTAGCATGTCAAACATTTGTAGATTAGACTCGTTGGTTAGATAAAAAGAAAACGCATACGTTATCATGAAACGCAGCCCACACCAATGATGATGAGGATGCTTCCAAGGCTGACCGGTTTAAGAGTGCAATAGAATCAAGAGTTTGACTCGGGTAACAATGTTGAACAATCTGATGATGAGGATGCTTCCAAGGGTGACCGGTTTAAGAAACCCGAGCGGCCTCCAACTCCTGATCCTGATTGGAATAAGAGACAACATGTTGACTTCCGACCCCCTTATACTTGGATTAGTCAAGTTGCTCGTGCTGAAGATCCTCCTACTTCATTTGATGTGCTCATTAATACTCCAATCGACTTCTCTGTATTTGTCCTAAATCGGCTCAACATTACAGATCTGACTCAAGAAATTCTGGTTAAACTGATGATGTGTTTCAAAAGCTTTAAATTTATAATGACCGAAAATACCAATTTTATTATAGGGAAACACACGGGTAAAAATATAACTGATGTGCTGTCGTGTAGGGTCAATTATTTGATTATCAAGTTTTAAATTTATTTTTAGCCGACAAACCTAAAACAACACTTTAATGAGCAGTGTACCCGGTCAAGATGGAGTTCGCAGTAAGTAGGGTGTCGAACACTAAGAGTGGAACATTAATCCTATAATATATTAGTATTTTAATTTGTCTATTTACTGGTTAAACCTATGCTATATATGTTGTCTAATGATATGGGGGGTTATCAGTCAAGAGAGACTGGCACAGGTTTGGTGGAGACAAATTTATCAATTCAATACACAATAAACCAAAAGAAGAAATTAGCAAGAGATAGAAAAGCGGGTATGGTACATCGACAAATGATAGAAAACTGATTAGCTCTATTACATTCTGGTTTCAATGTGGTTTGTTTGTTTTAGTGGAATGATTTACTTATCTCGAACGGCATATCTTTCTTTAAGACTTAGGACGGGTTCTCATCTCATAAGACATAGACACATTTAAATCCTGTCACAATTAATGCGTCCGCCATAAGATCCATTTGTTTAATTATTAATCTATCTTGGGAATCAAAGCTGGGTGATTACTGTTAAAACCCTTTGCCCAACAGACTTTACCATATTATTGTTTGACGGTGTTTCATATACTGGTAGTCCACTATTCAAATCTTTATCAGTTAATTAAGAGCCATGACTGCTAAAAACATAAAACGGGTCACTAACGGTCCAATCTAAGCTCATAATTAAAGAGAGAGAATGATAAAAACGTTATTTGTTAATCTATTGGTCTAGTATATCGAAAACACCCAATATGGAGAGCTATCCCGGTATCTAGATTACTTGGGCCATATCATAGATCCAGTTGAATGATAGTCGCATATTTCAACTCATAAACAAGTATGAGGAGATAAACATTATTAAAAAATCAATGATAAAATTAAGGGAAAATTGAATTTTAAAACCAAACCTCAAACATTCCAAGAGAATTTCATTAAGATGGCTAATAACACTGAGGATATTAGCCCACAACCATTGAATTTATACAGCGTAATCAAAAATTGAAAATCGAACGATAAGCGAGTAAAATTAACCGATGTCTTCTATGATTTCATGATCAATGCTTGAACTTAGTGGTTGATCCTTCTCTCTAAAATTCGTCTTTAATGAGTATGGTATCAAGAATATTGTTATTGCCACACTGAATGTGAAAACTCGTTTTAGAGCACTTTGAATTGTTCTTTTGTAAAAAAGGAAGACAAAGTTTTAACCAAAGTCTATTCTCCCATCCCCCTCTTATACAACGTTCCTCTGTGTATAGATAAAAAATTAAATATAAGGGAAAATTATAATTAGAACGGAAAAACTCCCTGATGTTCTTGCTCGTGATAATTATTCCAGACGAGTCCTTAAGCAAAAAAGGTGTGGTTACTAGGGCTTCAGAATGCCCGGAATAATGTTTAACAACATGTCTTTTTTATAATATAACATATCATAGTTTTTCAGCAAAGGGTCCTGCATTAAAGTTAGAAGACAATGCAAATTCTATCTCGCTATAATGGCTACAAGAAAATAATTAAAACACACAACCTATACAATGGATCAATACGCGTATCCCACAACACTAGGATACAGCGTATTGTTCCTGCTAAAAAAAATTAAATACAGGAAATAAATATTTAGTTTTTTAAAAAACTGATAATGTCTGACACGTCTATATATCCGTATCTAGAGGGTATTTGTACGCCATCTAAAGTGTCTTGGAATACAGATGTTGCAACAAACACATTAATACAACAAAAATAAATATGACTGGGTTTGTCTCCGTAAGAAGCAACTTTTGTTTCAGCTGGTCTTTATGTTCGAGCTTTTTCTTCTTCATTCGTTCTCCATTATTCGGCTCGCCACTTCATTCCCAGAGAGGGAATTTCTTTCATTGATCTTTTTGGCCATGATGGTTCTTTTGCAAAATTCATGACGAGCACAACGTCTTTTGTTATATCTTCATCGTCACATTGGATGTAAATCCTGAAATATGTGGAAAAATTCCAACAAAAACAGGTATATCGATCAAGTTCCAGGCAATGAATCTTCCCTTCATTCATCTAGATTGTCTTAATTTTTGAATAATAAACGATTTTTAGAATTAAGTTAATGGACAGAAAAGGGAGGAGGTTAGGATTAAATATTTATACCGATTACACAAGAAAATTTTCTTATTTAAGAGTTTGTTTTACAAAAGTTGGGCTCAAATAACATCTTGATCAGTTTTAGGTCTTCTAGAGGTGTATCCACAAATCATTTTATTCTATGTATTCCATAATTTGGGCTCGATTGTTTCTACCCTCTCCCTATAAGCTTTGTTTTCGAATCAAGACTTTTTATCACAAAGACCCTTTTGATTATGCTAGAGGCGGGCTTAATACTTTTAAAAATAAGTTTTTCTTCCTTGACCCTTAAAGTAATATTCCTTTTGAAGACATCAATCTTGGAATGGGCAGTTGACAAGAATGGGCGTCCAAGGATTAAAGGAACATCGTCGTCCTCGGGTATGTCCATGATGATAAAGACTATAGGGAAAATAAATTTGTCTATCCTTACTAGCACATTTTCGACAATACCCATTGGTTGTTTTATGGATGGTTCGTCAGCCTGGTGTGAGATAAAATTCCTAGACCAAGATTAGTGTAGGTAGAAAATGGCATAACGCTCACACTAGCTCCTAGGTCAACAAGGGATTTATCAAAACATATATTATGAATAAAACAAGGTAAGGTAAAGCTTCCACAAGTCTTTATCTTTTTAAGGCAAGGTGTGATCATAAGCATCCAGAATCCTCACATCTTGTGCCTCTCTCAATCATCACAGCCGAAGTTTTGCAAGTCGTTTGGGAAAGGGATGTTTTAGAAAGTAAGCTCCTGTACTGTGTGCCTGATACGGCGTATGGACCACATCTGATACGACGTATCTCAGAAAAAATCCAGCTTTAGTAGTTGAGATCGATTTAACTTGGTCTCGAGGGTTTATCTCCGTAGAGCTGGGCAGGCTTCCAAACCCTATTTCTTGCAAGACCTTGCTCATCTGTCTGATTTGTATTTCCAAGGTCTTAATTGAAGCTCCTTGATTTTCTTATCGAGTGCATCGGTTCGGAAGATCATATCTCCTTGTTATGTTGTCGAGTTTTTATTCATGCCTTTTTAGCTGATTGCTTCCATGATTCTTCAAGCTTAGTCTCGATCAGAGTTACGAATGTTTAAGTTGTTTCAGTTGGTCTAGATAACTTGCGTGCTGCTCTATATTATCCTCCAGTTGATAGGGTGCACCGGAACTGTGTTAGTAAGCTTTAGTTAAACGTTTTCCTTTTCCTTTTGTTGGACAATCCTTTATATAGTGTGGTCCCTTTGCCATTAGTTCGCATCCGACCTGAGTAGCATACACTTTCTCATTTACTTTCTTTAGTTTCTGTTTTCGAGGCCTGTTGAGTTGGGCTTGGATAGCAGCAAGCCCGTCAGAAGTTTCAGTACTTCTGGTTCTTGAAGATGTTCCATTGCGCCATTTCTGAGAGTATTCAGCCATTTCTTAGTGGCCTATTTTCAGACATCAGTGACATGTTTTGGAGGTAAGGCACCACTTTTAGTCCAGAATTTGTAGTACATTCTTGCCTATTTTAAAAAAAGGATATCTTCCCCATGGCGGTTAAATAATGTTGAGAGGCAACTTCATCAAGCAATTCTTTAAATCTTTCCATGCACGGAATGGATTTCATCAGTGGTTCATGCTAGAAGTTGTTGTTTTCCTCCATTTTCTCTTGCGGTACCAGGAGATGCGGTAGACAATATTTTTTTGAAATTTAGTTTTAAGAATCTTCCCAGGTTGTAAATCGATCATGATGGCTAGTTCCGTAGCAATTTTGCTTGCGGGCTCCAGTGAGGGATGATACAAGCGTAAGGCTCGAAGCATGTTTGATCTTGAAGTTAGTTTTGGGATGGAAAAAGTCAATAATCTCTAGAACCTTTCGATGTGCTAGTTTGCATCTTGTTGTTCTGTAGCACATGTAAGTATTGTCAACAAAGTTCATTGAGAATTAGCACCTTTATTCAAAGTGGGTGTCTTGTTGAGCGGGGCCTAGTAACGCTTCTGACCTATATCTCCTCTGGTTCTTGACTCATGTAATGCTCCATTGTTTCCGTAATTGTTTCTCTTACTTTTTCCTCTAATTGTTCCTTAATGTCAAAAATGTGATTGAACTTCGGCGAATTCGATTCTATGAGACTTAGTGTATCGAAAAGCCTCCTTTTTAGCGAAATTTTTGTTTCGGGTTTTCAAAAGGTAAGAGTAGTTCCTTTGTCGAACTTCTTGTCATCACTACTGAAACAAATGACAATAAATCTGTAGGATTGTTCTGTTGATAGATATTAAAGGTGTTCTGAAATCTATAACAGATGTTGTCTTGGTTGTTTCAGATATCGGATGACAGATACACCAGTATTCAATTGATGTGAATACGCGTAGAGGTCTGTTGATGCTTGTACGCCATACTGAGGGTTTACGGAATACGGGGGGGGGGGGGGGGGGGGGGGGGCAAGTATTGATGGAGAAACATGATACGACTCGTTTAAACTGTAAAAACTCAATACGCTGTCTGAGTAGAAGGTTTGATACATCGTATCCAACTGGTGGATACGGCGTATCAGGTGATCAATCAGAACAGAATACTTTTTATAAAAAATTAATATGCGGAAATATTTAAACAAGCAATTTAAAATAAACAACTGCAAATAAATACAATAGAATTTAAATAATTAGATTACTCTCATAAAACTAAATAAATTATTGGTTTGAAATACTAATATGAATATGGTTTATTAAATTTAACGCCCCGGGGACAACGGCGCCAAAAAACCCGATCTTGATGAGTGTAGGCGTATATTATTTGATTATCAAGTTTTAATTTTATATTTTAGCCGACAAACCTAAAAATACACTTTACGAGACAGTGTACCGGTCAAGTTGGAGTTCGTGGTAAGTAGGGGCTGTGTAGAACACTAGAGTGGAAACATTAATCATTTAAATTTCTATTTGTATTTTTAATTCGTCGATTTCTGGTTAAACACTTTGCTATATACGTTGTCTAATAGATTGTGGGCAGCACCCCCGCGGCACAAACCCACACCAGGTTTTTCAGTTGATGAGATTGGCACGGTTTTGTGGAAATAAATATCATTCAATACACAATAAACACAAAAGAGGAAAAATTAGAAGATAGAAAAGCGGGGACAAAGACAAATAATAGAAACTGTATTCGCCTATTATATGGTTCAATGCTGGTTTGATTGTTTTTAGTGCAATGATTTACTTTCTCGGAAGCAGCATATCATTCTTATGAACTTAGGCAGGGTCCAAGCATCCTAGACATAAGATTCAATTAATCCTGTCACAATTAATGCGTCCGCATAAAGCATCATTTAGTTTAATTATAATATATCTTAGGTAATCAAAGCATTGGTGATCCTATTAAAACCCTAGCCCAACGGGACTTTACCCACTTATTGTTTGACGGTGTTTCATATATTGGTAGTCTACTATTCAAATCTTTATCAGTTAATTAAGAGCATGATTGCTGAAACATTAAAGGGGTCCCTACCGTCCAACTATGGCATAATTCAAGACAAATGTCAGTACATTTTTTGTTGATCTTATTGGTCCTGTAATATGGAAAACACATATGGAGAGCTAGCCCGGATTATATCAGATTACTTTGTGGTCTGTTCACTGATCTAGTTGAATGTGGTCGCATATTCAAACACATAAACATGTATGAGGTGATAAAACAGATAATTAACAATCAATGATAAATAAGAAATCAATCTTTTAAAAACAAACCAAACATTGGACTTTCTCATTAAGATGGATAATATCTGAGGGTATAGTATTAGCCCACCAACCTTTGTATTTTATACAAGCGAAATTAAACTATTAAAATTCGAACGATTAAGAGAGTAAATATTACATGATGTTCTTCTATGGGATTCGTGTGATCAATGCTTGACCTTGGTGGCTGATTTCGCTTCTAATATTTGATTTTTATCGAGTATGGTATAAAGAATATGATATTGTACACTGAAAACTCGTTTTTGAGTCTTCTATTTATAGTGTCTGAAAAGACTCGGATTACGCAGGTCAGATATGGCGTATTGGGCTGGATTCTTAGAGTGCACGCTACGTTCATTTATATATTCTGTGATATCATTTACCTAGTATTTACTTGATTTAATGTATCTAAAAAAGTTATCTTCATAATACGTCGTATGTATATAGAGGGATCCGCCATACATATTAGGAATTGGTCAAACGCGTTTTCTTGTGAAGTCATGCGCTAATACGTCGTGTCTCTTTTGATGGATACGACATATTGTTCAGAAATCCGCAATCTTCAAATATCTTTGTTTTAGCTCCCATTTATGCGCCTTTTAGGTTGTCTTCACAAAACACTCCTGAATACAGCATTTATCAACTTTAAAGTAATTAAGTACTAAATTATGTAATAATTATATAAAAGTGGGCAAAACAGATGGGATAAATGATATAATAAAGTGACGTTATTTAATGTCATCAATAACCCACGTATGTAGTATAATCTTTTAGGTAACACCAGGTCGTCCACATGGATTTAAGTATTATTCAAATAATCAAAAGAAAATAGACTTTAACAATTTTGTAAATAACTTTTTACCAGTTATAGTAAAGATGACTACTCGGATAGTTGAAAATAATTCATAAGTGTTGGAAATGATTAAGACCTCGAAGATGGAACCTTTAACTTATAAAAAGGATTTCTCGTCAGAAAACGTTTTCACAAATTAATCTTGATTAACTCAAGACTTATATTTAGTTAACTAGACCAAATGTGTCACTTAAATAATCCAGTTTCTAATATATCAAAGCTTTTTGTTTATCAGTTTACGAAATTGGATTTCTCGACACAGACGTTAAAGATCATAGACGAATCTTTAAAACCACATAGATCATAACGGGTCTTTCGACCTATACCGATATGATTATATAATCTAAGTTGATAAGCAAAACCGATAAGATGGGATATAATAGGATTGAAACATAAGCTTGAGATTAAAAAGATCATGATCATACCAAACACTTATTTATTATCATAACATCACCGAGTAGTCATGAGAGATTTAGCCTCTCATGGCTAAGGAGTTCATAACATAACTTGATTTGATAACAAACTTCATTCTTTTACTAAACTAGTATGTTCTTCTTCGTCGTTCTTGGTGATTAGATCTTGATTCTTCAAGGGATATGGTGTTTATGCTTGGAGAATGCTTGGAAGTGTTTAGGACTTCATATAAGGGATAAGTGTGTGTATGAGTTAAATAATGGATGAGAGGATGATTGAAGGATGAATACTTAGTTGTTTGTAAGTATGAGATTCATTGAAATGTATGAAATTCATCCTCTATTTATAGGCTGAGTGAGGGGTGAAAGTGCGGCGCACAAAGGAATTTGTGCGGCGTACTTGGTGATTAAATGCGAGGGAATTAAATGTTTATTGGAGAAGTGCGGCGCACAAAGGAATTTGTGCGGCGTACTTAGAGTATTAATGCAGTAGCATTTAAGTCTTCGTTTATTCTTCAACGTCAGATGGAAAGTGCGGCGCACAAAATACTTTGTGCGGCGTACTTATGGAGTTAATGCTGAATTTGACTAAGTCTTTATTTCCATAACTTGGAGGATAAGTGCGGCGCACAATTGGTAAGTGTGGCGCACATTTGTACTTTAGGCTTGATTATTTATCTTTACTTGTATATTGTCTTCTCGAAGTGTATAATTACTTGATCTTGTTGTGTTTGAGCTCGGGATATCTTCTAGTGAACCTGCACATATTTCATGCTATTAAGTATCAAAAGTTCACAAGAAATGATTAAATATAAACAAATAACGCCACTGAAAACATGTATAATTTGGGCGTTATCAAATCCCTCCACACTTAGCTATTGCTTGCCCTCAAGCAATCAAAGCTCGTGGAAAATAAAATAATTATCGTGAAATGGAGGGAAAATTGGATTTTTACAAGTGTTTATAGGTTTAGATAACTTTTTAGCATCTTGGACATATAACTAAGCACCTCATAAAAGGAATGTGTTTTGAATTATAAGATATTCACTGCAGGTTCACTAGTTGGGTTTTATTATATTTTTTGTGAAAAACACTCATTCTGTACAGGACATAATCTGACAAGCTACCATAGGCTTGTTGTACTTGACACATAAACTGACCGAAGGGACGAAACTTGATACTGTGCTGGGGAGCAGGCATATACTAATCTTCATGTGCCAAAACTTAAGCCTTTATTTCTTTGAACTACTATAAATATTTTTCTCTTTTTTTTCAAATAATAATTAAGGCTTGGCACATGACTTCTTCTTTCAACTTTAACTTCTTTACTTAGGTATTTCAGCAATGTAGCACTAAAGGGAGTGCTTGCAAGAACAGAAACTTGCAGGATTCATAACATATGATTAATCAGGCTTCGGTCTAGTAAATGATGATCAAGCACAACTTCTAGAGCCTCTCTAAAATTACCGGATCATCAAATATAATTTATCAACCAATACTGTTGCTCCAGATAAGGCGACACCAAACCAACTTTATACAATCCCATACGATGGATTAGATAATATGATAGCTCAATTCCTTAACTCGAACAAGCTAAAGGCAATCATTTATCTTGGGTACCAAGGTGGGTACCAGAATATTCTATAAGGCTATATAATTCTTACAATTAGTAGATGGGATGTGCTAGCTATAGTGTTCAAGATCTGTTTGGATTTGCCTTATAAAAACATTTTTTTTAATTCTTAGAAGCATATATTTATAAGATTTTTTATTGAAAGTATCAGTTGGAAAAATTTTTGGCAGGGCAAATATGGAGGGATATGATTAATTTTTCCTATTTGGCGCCCCTCCACACTTAAGTTGAACATTGCCCGCAATGTGATAACTGATAATAGAGATAAAATATGGAAAATTAAAGGAAAATAATACTTCCCAGGGCATAGAGATATATAGCTGCAAGAGAGCTATCCTTAAGCAGACTTCATAATTTTCCAAATCTTTAAGCTATATTACATGCATAAAAGTAAATACACAAAAGCACACAAAAAGAAAATATTTTTGTTGTTTTTTTTAGAAAATAAAATAAAGGATATGAATAGAAAAATGGAGGAGGGACTCCTCCACACTTAAGTAAGGCACATGTTGCCTCCCGAGAAGCGCTTAATTTTTTTAGAGAGTCGTTAGCTAGACTTGAACTTGGTGAGTCATTCTTTGGGAAAGAATGGAGTGACTGCTTCCCTTTGGTCATTATAATCTTCTTCTTCATGATATAGTTTGAGTTGATGGCCATTAACAATAAATGTTTTTCCATTTTTACTAGAGTTTCAAAAATATCCGAACGGATATTGATGTTTTACCACGTATGGTCCTAGCCAACGAGATCTGAGTTTCGGCTGTTTGAATTTATACTTTGAGTGAAAGAGCAGAACCTTGTTTCCATGTTTGAATTCTTTTCTCATTCTTAATTTTCTATCGTGCCAGACTTTTGTTCTTGATTTGTATAATTGAGAGTTTTCATAGGCTTGGTTTCTAAGTTCATCTAATTCGTGTAACTGAAACATTTATTTTTCACCAGCAGCTATCAGATCTGGATTACAATTCTTCAAGGCCCAGTATGCACGGTGTTCAATTTTAAATGGTAGATGATAGTTCTTTCCATTTATGAGTTTGTAGGGTGTGGTACCTGTAGGTGTTTTGTAAGCAGTGCGAAAAGCCCACAGAGCGTCGTCAAGTTTTCTTGACCAAATAGCAGGATTGTCTTTAACAGTTTTTTCAAGAATTCTTTTAAGAGCTATGTTCGTGTTTTCAACTTGACCACTAGTTTGAGGATGATATGATGTGGAAAAACGGTGGTTAACTCCATATCTTTTCATGGTCCTTCCATTATTTTGTTGCAGAAGTGAGTACCTTTGTCGCTGATTAGAGCTTTGGGTATTCCGAAACGACAGAATAGTTTCTTCAGGAAGGTGACAACTACTCGGGCATCATTGGTTGGTAAAGCCTGAGCTTCGGCCCATTTAGATACGTAATCAACAGCGACAAGAATGTATTCGAACTTATATGATTTCGGGAATGGTCCCATAAAGTCAATACCCCATATGTTGAAAATTTCACATACTTGAATGTTGTTTAAGGTCATCTCATCATGTTTTGATATATTTCATGTCTTTTGGCATGCTTCGCAAAGGCGAACTAGAGTATGAGCTTCTTTGATGATTGTTAGCCAGTAAAATTCTGAATCTAGGACCTTTTTAGCAGTTACGTTGGGTCTATAATGTCCACCGGTGGGTCCGTGGTAACATTGATCTATAATGGTTCGAGTTTCTGGTCCAGATATACAGCATCAGATCATACCATCAGAACATACTTTGAAAAGGTAAGTCAGAGAAAAATTTATTCTTTTGTTGGTACGTCATTCCTTTTGGTATAATATCATCAACCAAGTAGTTTGCAAAGTCTGCGAACTAAGGTTCGTCTCTAGTGTTGATTTCCATGAGAGTTTCTCTGGGAAAGTTATCATCGACTTCATTTTCATCGCTTATTTCATCATTTTTGATTCGAGACAAGTGGTCGGCTGCAACATTCTTTGTTCCTTTTCTGTGTTTGATTTCTATGTTGAATTCTTGTAGAAGTAGAATCCATCGAATAAGGCGTGGTTTAGCATCTTGTTTCTTGAATAAGTGCTTTAGAGCAGAATGATCGGTGTGAACATTCATTTTTGAGAGAATAAGATATGATTTGAATTTGTCAAATGCAAAAACTATAGCCATAAGCTCTTTTTCGGTTACGGTGTATTTTTGTTGAGCTAGGTTAAGGGTTTTGCTTGCGAAATAGATTGGGTGAAAGTTTTTACCATCTTTTTGTCCTAAGACGGCTCCCACTGCGAAATCACTTGCATCACACATAAGTTCAAATTGAAGATTCTAATTGGGGCTTACGATCACAGGAGCATATGTGAGTTTCTCCTTTAATAATTCAAATGCTTTTTGACATTCATCATCGAATTCAAATGGAGTATCTTTTTCAAGCAGTTTAGTAAGAGGTCGGGAAATTTT